>CAUYLG010020827.1:0-219759 GCA_963573385.1 Cacajao melanocephalus
TCTCACATAGCGGCAGACAAGAGAAGAGATCTTGTGCAAGGAAACTCTCCTTTTTAAAACTATTGGATCTCATGAGACTTATTAACCATCACAGGAACAGCACATGAAAGACTTGCCCCCATGATTCAATCGCCTTCCACCACATCCCTCCTGCAATACATGAGAATTCAAGATGAGATTTGGGTGGGGACATGGCCAATCCGTATCGTTCTGCCCCTGGCCCCTCCCAAATCTCATATCCTCACATTCCAAAATGAATCATGCCTTCCCAATGGTCTCCCAAGTTTTAACCCATGTAGCATTAACTCAAAAGTCCACAGTCCAGCATCTCATCTGAGACAAGGCAAGTTTCTTCGCTTATGAGCCTGTAAAATCAAAAGCAAGTTAATTACTTTCTAGATACAGTGGAGATGCAGGCATTGGGTAAAATAGACATTCTAAATGGGAGAAATTGGCCAAACAACTTGCATGCCCCATGCAAGTTCAAGATCCAGCAGGGCAGTCAAATCTTAAAGCTCCAAAATTATCTCCTTTGACTCCATATCTCGAATTTGGGTCATGCTGATGCAAGAGGTGGGTTCCCATGGTCTTGGGCAGCTCTGCCCCTGTGGCATTGCAGGATACAGCCTCCTTTCTGGCTGCTTTCACTGGCTGGTGTTGAGTGTCTGCAGCTTTTCCAGGCACACGATGCAAGCTATCAGTGGATCTGCCATTCTGGGGTCTGGAAGACAGTGGCTCAGATATTTTCCCCATTGTCTTGGGGATCAACATTTGGCTCCTCATTACTTATGCAAATTTCTGCAGCCGGCTTGAATTTCTCCTCAGAAAATGGGTTTTTGTTTTCCATGGCATTGTCAGGCTACAAATTTCCCAAATCTTTATGCCCTGTTTCACTTAAATTGAATGCCTTTATCAGCACCCAAGTCACCTCTTGAATGCTTTGCTTCTTAGAAATTTTTTCTGCCAGATTCCTTAAATCACCTCTTTCAAGTTCAAAGTTTCACAGATCTCTAGGGCCAGGGCAAAATGCTGCTAGTGTCTTTGCTAAAACATAATAGGAGTCACCTTTGCTCCAGTTCCCAACAAGTTCCTCATCTCCCTCAGAGACCACCCTAGTTTGGATTTCATTGTCCATATCATTATCAGCATTTTGTCAAAGCCATGCAACTAGTCTCTAGGGAGTTCCAAACTGTCCCACATTTTCCTGTCTTCTTCTGAGCCCTCCACACTGTTCCAACCTCTGCTTGTTACCCAATTCCAAAGTTGCTTCCACATTTTCAGGTATCTTTTCAGCAGTGCCTCACTCTACTCGTATCAATTTACTCTATTAGTCTCTTTTCACACTTTAATAAACACATACCTGAGACTGGGCCATTTACAAAAGAAAGAGGTTTATTGGACTTACAATTTCATGTGGCTGAGGAGGCCTCACAATCATGGCAGAAAGTGAAAGGCACATTTCACATGGTGGCAGACAAGAGAAGAGAGCTTATGCAAGGAAACTCCCCTTTTTAAAACCATCAGATCTCGTGAGACTTATTAACCATCACAAGAACAGCCCAGGAAAGACCTTCCCCCATGAGTCAATCACCTCTGATCAGATTCCTCCCACAACATATGGCAGTTCAAGATGAGATTTGGGTGGGGACACAGCCACATCACATCAAACTTCATCTTAATGTAATTAATTTTATCTACAAAGGCACTTTTTCCAAATAAGATCACATTCTGAGGTACTGGGGATTCGAATTTCAACATAGAAATTCTGAGGGAGACACAATGAAGGAATAAAACATTTGGACACGTAATTTTATTTATGAATCATTTACTTCATTGTAAGACCTAGTCTCTAAAAAGAGATCCTATTTTTCAGATTCATCCCTGGTAGATGAAATTGTAAGGAAGGTAGGACTTTCAAGATTTTCAAAGGGTGCAGAATGACTAGATACACTGAGAGGAACACAGGACTGTTATGTTAACTATGATTGGTAAAAGTAGAAAGAGCACCTTTCCGTAATGTAGCTGAGGTTTACAGTGATGTATAAGCAATTCATAAACACACAGAAGCAAAGAATTCAGGTTCAGGTTCTTACATACAACCCAGTTCACAAAAATGTAACACAGCTGAGTCCATACAAGAAGCCTAGATAGACCTTATTATGAAAACCTAAATTGTAGTATAAAACTATAAAAATGTTAACACCAATTTAGATAAATTAATTATCAATTGTTCAATCCTCCGATCCATATTCATAAAAGATGGAGCTTGATATAGATTTTCATCTCTTCATCCAGTCACTCTAAATTATTTCAACTTTAAAGAGGCAAGTCCTTGCCTTTCACATTGGAATATAGAATTTGGTGAAGTACAACCTGGGCAAAGTGGTAAAATTCTGTCTTTGCAAAAGGTACAAAAGTTAGCTGGGCATGGTGATGCACGCCTATAGTCCCAGGTACTCAGGAGGCTGAGATGTGAGGATCGCTTGAGCCTGAGAATTCAAGGCTGCAGTGAACCATGATTGTGCACACTGTATTCAGCCTGGGTGACAGAGCAAGACCCTGTCTCAGAAAAAAAGAAAAAAATAGAATTTGTTGAAGCACATGGGTTGTGGATTTTGGGTATGCATTTTACCAACAAAGCTCTCTTTACAAAACAGTCAGTTAAATAAATGTAGTATATTGAGCCACATTTTAATATGGACTGTGGCTTACTAAAAATCACATTTATGCCTAATAGAGTGCTTAGCACATAGTTCCTCCTCCAAAAATGTTTGTTGAGTGAATAACAATAATTTACAAAAAAATCAACAGTTTTTTTTTCCGTTTGCCTATATTCGCCAGGAACAAAATTCGAGCTAGAGACTAAAAAAGAGTGAATAGGAGTAAGAGAGAAAATGCTAAAGACAGAAGGGTGGGAAGAAATGGCCAAAAAAGTATGAAAGAAGAAAGAGAAGGACATAACAAGTGATTAAGAAGAGACTGTAGTTCCTCCATTCTCTTCATTACACTATGCAGCTCCTATTGGTCATTCTTAATTAAAGTACATTCAGACCCTCAAACAGAACTTACAATTTAAAATGGCTTGCAAAAATTCAACATGTTCATTTAATGTGAAATAAATGATTTGTTAAAAGGTGGGAAATTCCAAGAGGTTGAGTCATGACAAGAAGTTTTAAATCTTATTGGTTTATTTTGATTGCATTTGCAAGTATCTGATGAAAATGTGCAAATCAGCTCATCTCCATGTTTCAGGCTTCCTGTTGATTGTGTGACAGAGTTGCCAGGCACATAACACATTTGTTTTACAGCACTGCATGATGAACTCACAGTGTTTTACCTCCAGGACTCAAAGTCCTTAATTTGTTCTTTGAGGAACAGTCTGTTTTCATCAAGAGACATGCTTTCGTTGATCAAGCAATTCTACGAGAGTGACATTAAAGGAAAAGAATCTGGGGATAAGGGTTAGCAGGGAAGTATCTGCCCAGCATCCATGAAAACATACCAGTTCTTATTTTGCAATTAAACACACTTATTAATTTTTAAATGAAGTTTTCAGAATATGCCTATATCCAGCACAATAGCAATCTCTAGGGCAAGGAAAAAATGAAACAAAAGCAATGAAAAAAAATGATGTGAATTTGTAGCAAGTGCTGTGTTTAAGGGAAGTAATATAAGTGTCAAGGAATATATAACACACTTAAAATATGCTTTTGGTAAAACATTACTGTCTGCTTAGGAATTATCTATTGTAATTTTTCTAAATCCAATTTAAATATATAATGGGGTGAAAAATATATGTGCAATATATTTCTAATTGCTTTTCTAATTAGTATGAGAATCCCTCTTAGGAAATACTTTTATGTATTCATTCAATACATATTTATTCTTTATCCACTACATGTCAGACACTACTTTCTGACACCAGAGATACAGTGATGAAATGACCAACCCTCCCTCCCCACGTGGAGCCTGCATTCTAGTCTGAACTCATCTTGACCAACCACCTAGAGTGAAAGTGAGGTTCTGAGGACTTAGGTGAGGAAATAACAAAAGATATTCATGACAGGAATTTAGAGCAGGGATGGACATAAAAACAAATAGATGTTAAGCATTTCAGAGGAAGGAGAAGACCAAGTAGTAGGGTGAAAAGTTTAAGCCTGAGGTAGTGAAAATGACTTTAAAAAACACTGAAAAGCCAGATTTTCTAATATACAATTTCAAAATATCTGTTGAGCAGCACTCTGTGTAAAGACCTTTGCCATTACATGAGACTAACCACAACAATCTACTGTATGACAGGAGCAATCACCAGGCATAGATTGGAGAACTGACATTCTACAGAAGCTGGAAACTACAGCAGAGATATCTAGGTAAACATTTAGCCACAGGGAAACTCAGAAATCTCAGATCCAGAATTTGAAATGAAAATTTGCTGATTTTAACGTGCACGATGGAGATCTGTACTAAGATACATTATAGACTCCATCTCTTTTTTTCTCTCTCTCTTTCCTCTCTGCCTTTCCTCTCTCTCCTCTTCTCCCTGTGTGTGCATACACATGTGTATTTTTTCTTATACAAATAATTACATTTAAATGAGAGTTTTAATTCCAAATTCAGAAGCCATACATTTCTATTCAGTTTTTTAAGTTGTAAAATTGGTTGTGCCTAGCTCTACCTGATCTTGCAGAACTTCAGTGGTTCCCATCCATACAATAGGGAGTTTCTCTTTCTCCTCTACAGAGCAGCTCTAAAAACCAAATTAAACAATATACATTAAAGTGATTTGTAGATTGCCACCTGCTAAGCAAGTAATGGCAACAACTTGTATTTGTACAGCTAGGAACTCTTTATAAAGCTCTTTCTCATATATCATCTCCTTTTCTGCTCAAAACCTTTCT
The DNA here is from genome assembly GCA_963573385.1 of Cacajao melanocephalus. Taxonomy (NCBI): domain Eukaryota; kingdom Metazoa; phylum Chordata; class Mammalia; order Primates; family Pitheciidae; genus Cacajao; species Cacajao melanocephalus. The sequence continues at coordinate 4,899 of CAUYLG010020827.1, forward strand.
GCAAGTTAGACCTTATTGATCCCATTGAAAGACAATAAAACAAAGATCTGAGAAGCTGAGTATCCCAAAGTCACACAACAAGTAAATGGCCCAGAGATCACTTCCTGCTTCAAGAGCATCGCTTTTCCATAACACACATTTTTTTTTTTAGGCATTTAGCCAGAAATCAGATAATCTTCAGTAGCCTCAGCTTCACTGAACCCATCTTTCCTTCTGGTCAGAGCGGGTGAGCTCTATGAAATGACATAGTATCAGAGATCTTGAACTATCCAATATTTCTATTTAGTTAAAAACAAATATCCAGGGGTATGGAGAAGGTACATGAAAAAGAAGAAGGAAAGGAAAAAATGTTGAAGTTGAAAACAGAGTTCCTACCACGCTGGGTAATTGCTTTGCATAGTTTTTTTTAAGCAGAAATTATAGATCCATAATACGCTAATGAACATTCACACTCACAGCGTGCACTGTAATGACTCCAGTGGAAAAGCTCATAGCTTCCGTTCAGTCCTAAACAGGCTGGCAAATGTGATCATACCTAGTTTCAGGCAATCATAGATTAAACAATACTTTATTGTCATTTGCATACTTTAAAATAACACACATACCACTACCATAAAATAATGTTTTAAATTGTAATAAAAATATAATCAGAAAGGAAAAAAGAATATTGAGAGTAAAGTGTGAAATTGACCCAAAAAATATATTATTAAAGGCTAACAAATCAAAATAAATCAAGAATCTGATGGAAACCTCATTCTCACCCAAGTTCACTATCAATCACAATTCTTAGAAATACCAGTGCCTAAGAGATACAACATCAATTTTAAAAATTGTCCTGATATTAAGGAAAATACACTCCTCTTAACACTTTCGCTAGACCAGTACAGTTTATCTGCTTCTCAAAATGGATGGGTTTGAGTGTGTGTCTTTTATGTATGTGTTACTAGACTACTAAGTCTGGCCACTGCCACCCACTTACAGGAATATGGCTGCCAACGTTTCAGATTTCACTCAGCACATCAGACTTAATTTACTAATTGTCTTTCCACATCATTTTGCCAACTGATACAAAACCCAGAGCCAGTGAGTAGCCCATCATTTCTACCAGTCATGTCTCTCTCTGCAAGTGTAATATGGTATAGCTATGCTTTTGTGCAATGTGATCACCATTTCTTTTGCTTACTTTCTCTACTTCAAAATAAAATGGTTTTGGCTAATTGTCATAACTTGAACCTATACTGTTAGTACATTTTCTTAATATGATATCCATTTTACTCCCTTATCTTTCCTCTGAGCAACTCCCATTATGCAAGGCTGAGTCAATACTTTCCCAGTCCCAGAAACACACTTACTTATTTCTCCAAGTCCAGGTAGTTTCATGTTTATGTGTACATACAGGAACAAATGAATTATCAAATGTGTCTTAGTTTGGGTTCCTCCAGAAGACAACTCTAAAATAAGAATTTGAGTACAAATAATTTACTTAGGATGTTATCCCAGGAAACATGGCTGAAGATGTATAAGTAAAAATTGTGTTAAGTCTCTTGTACTTCCAGACTTCTATGCAAGGGGGCAGAGCTGTCTCCAGCTATCAGAAAATCCACTGGGCAAAGAGGTGCAGAGTCTGGCAGTGAGAAATCAGAACTCCTTGTGTGACATGGTAAAGCCCTAGGGAATGTGGTGGAGAACCAGCAGTTTCTGCTACAGAATGAATGTGACCCACATGGAAAAATAATAGAACCTGCATCACCAGAGTGATGTTAGGATGATATGGATATATACGTATAAGCCACGTAGGGTCTTACGTTTGATCTGTATATAATATCCTTTATTATGTTATGGCTGTAAGTATTATGATGTATATTTTATTAGCTTGTTGTATATTCATTTTTTGGCTTAGTAATCATTCATGTCTGTGCATTTTGGTGTATTCTTCACCTATTCTACAAGTTGTTTTTTACGGTTTTGTTTTGTTTGCAATGTACAGAGTCCCGCTCTGTTGCCCATGCTGGAATGCAATGGCATGATCTCGGCTCACTGCAACCTCTGCCTCCAGGGTTCAAGCGATTCTGTGTCTCAGCCTCCCAAGTAGCTGGGATTACAGGCACCGGCCACCACGCCTGGTTAATGTTTATATTTTTAGTAGAGACAGGGTTTTGCCATGCTGGACAGACTGGTCTCAACCACCTGACCTCAGGTGGTTTCCCCACCTTGGCCTCCCAAGGTGATCTCCCAACCTCCACCTTCCAAACTCCTGGGATTACAGGTATGAGCCACCCTGTCTGGCCCAAAGTTCTTTAAATGACTTACAATAACGCATAAAGTATATAAAATTTTAAATGTGGCAAATAGAGACACAACTAAATCATAGATCAAAGTAATGAATAAGAATAAATACAGGCCGGGCATGGTGGCTCATGCCTGTAATCCCAGCACTTTGGGAGGTTGAGGTGGGTGGATCACAAGGTCAGGAGTTTGAGACCAGCCTAACCAACATAGTGAAACCCTGTCTCTACCAAAAATACAAAATTTAGCCAGGCATGGTGGTGAACACCTGTAATCCCAGCTACTCAAGAGGCTGAGGCAGAAGAATCACTTGACCTGGGAAGCAAAGGTTGCAGTGAGCCAAGATCGTGCCACAGCACTCCAGCCTGGGCAACAGAGCAAGACTCCATCTCAAAAAACAAAAAGGAAAAAATGCATATCACAATGACCTACACATTTGTCATTTCTGGCTAGATGGTTTTCTATAAGCTATTCAGTAGACAATGTACAAACAGCAAGATTTTTAATCCAGAGCTAGTTTCTTGTTCAACATGAGCAAAGATGCCGAGGAAATAATTGGAAACCTCTTTTAAAATCAAGGGACCAAAGAAAATATGAAGATAATTTTGGTCACATTTTTCATAAAAATTATATTCTGTTACCAGAAATATAAAGCACATCAACATATGATATGTATTCATCATATACAGAAACTCAGGGTGTGCATAGTCACATGAGATTTTTCCTGCTTCTGAAATTCAAATAACTTTAATCTGCAGAAGGAAAGTCTGCTCTTACAGACTTAGACAATCCATAGACATTACTCATGGAAAAGGTGCTCTTACAAAGACACACACAAATTTTTAAAAAAGAGGTACGTAGATTAGAACTTTCTTGATTCATAGCACCCTTAATGTTTAGTAATAATTTTATCGCACCTAGACCAAATTAATGGCTTACAGTTCCACTTATTAAGTGGTTAAATGCAACACTGAAAAAGTATTTATTTTCTCACAATGTAGTGACTGTTGAAAAATATAATAGTACATATGAATTTAAATAAAATGTAGTATTTTCTTTATTTAAGATAATGTGCTTTCTGTAGGACATTGCATGCCAATCTTACTTCCAGCTTGCCATTCTTCATTCCTTTTAGAACTACCTTTGGCCTCAAGGGCCTGCACGCAGGTGAGAAATTTCAGGGAATTCACATCCCCCAGGAGTACTTTCAACAAACCATCAATAAGAGTTGTGTATACCGTGGCCAGAATGTTGTGTTCCCCTAGGGATTCATATGTTGAAATCCTAACCCCCAAGGCAATGATATTAGGAGGAGGGCCCCTTGGGAGGTAATTACCTAATGAGGAATTTGTCATTATGGGAATTAATGGGATTAATGCCCTATAAAAATACCCAAGAGAAGCACCTTGTCCCTTCTGCCATGTGATGTTACAGTGAAAAGAGGGCCATCAATGAACCAGAAAGGAGACCTTCACCTACTCACCAAATATACTGGCACCTTAATCATGGACTTTTCAGCCTCCAAAACTGTGAGAAATAATTCTCTGTGGTTTATAAGATGCTCACATCATGATATTTTCTTATAGCAGTTTGAACAGACTAAAACAATATATTAGGTTGGTGCAATAGTTACTGCGAATCTGGATTGTGAATTTTGAATCATTACAACTAGACTCAAACACATCTTTGTTAATCAAATGGGACCCATTACAATCAACACATTTTTGCCAAGGAGAAATAAATTTGTTTATTCCTGTAGTGTAAAAATCTGTGCTTCAGGATTTGACGAGCTCTGGAAAGCATCTTCTGCATCCTGCTGGTTGTGGAAGTATTTTCCCTGCAAAATGATGTTGAGATGCTTCAAGAAGTGGTAGTCGGTTGGCAAGAGGTCAGGTGAATATGGCAGATGAGGCAAAACTTCATAGCCCAATTTGTTCAACTTTTGAAGTGTTGATTGTGTGATGTGTGGTCTGGTGTTGTCATGGAGAAGAATTAGGCCCTTTCTGTTGACCAGTGCCAACTGTAGGCGTTGCAGTTTTCGGTGCATCTCACTGATTTGCTGAGCATGTTTCTCAGATGTAATGGTTTTGCCAGGATTCAGAAAGTTGTAGAGGATCAGACCAGCAGCAGACCACCAAACAGTGACCATGACCTTTTTATTTTGGTGCAAGATGGGCTTTGGGAAGTGCTTTGGAGCTTCTTCTCAGTCCAACCACTGAGCTGGTCATTGCTGGTTGTCATATACAATCCACTTTTCTTTGCATGTGACAACTTGATCTAGAAATGGTTTGTTGTTGTGTAGAGCAAGAGAAGATGACATTTCAAAATGATACTTTTTTTAATTTTCACCCACTTATTGAACTTTTTCACCTTTTCAATTTGCTTCAAATGCCAAATGACCGATGTTGAGTTATTCAGCAACTTCTCATATAGCTGTAAGAGGATCAGCTCCAATGATTGCTCTCAATTGGTCATTGTCAACTTCCGACAGCTGGCCACTATGCTCCTCTTCAAGGTTCTCCTGTCCTCTGCAAAACTTCTTGAGCCACCATTGTACACGTTTGTTAGCAGTTCCTGGGCCAAATATACTGTTGATGTTGCGAGTTGTCTCCACTGCTTTATGCCCCATCTTCAACTTAAATAAGAAAACTGCTTGAATTTGCTTTTTATCTAACATCATTTCCATTGTCTAAAATAAATATAAAATAAACAGCAAGTACTAAGTCATTAGCAAGAAAATATAAAGTGAGAAATGCATGTTAAAATGATGTATAATATAACCACATTTATTTCAGAATATATTCCTCTATCAAATGGCAAATTTCAACAATGCAAATACTCCAGCTCCCTTAACCATGTGGGGACATAAGCCTAAGGTGTTTGTTCTAGTTTGTCTTCCAGAGGTCTCCACTGGGATTAAGTTTCAGTTACTTACAGTGAAAGCTTGCTCGATAGTCTACCACTTTATTGACAGCTTTGCCTTCTCTGTATAACTTTCCTCCTTCCCTTGTAGTGTTTCTGGGAGTCACCTCCTAATCAATATACTAATGTACTCAAACCCCTGTTTCAGGGTTTTCTCCTGGAAGAAATCAAACTAAAATGAATTAATGAGCTATCAACCATACACCATGTTCTAGCAATATATTCTTTCTCACTTTTTTCCCTTGCTTTTTATCCTTGATGCTAACGAGAGTGTCATTTATATGATAGGCATGTAGCTAATCATTGTATTACAGTGCCAGTTCACACTACAATTCATTCAGCTGAAATGCACCAAGCCCCCATGTTGTATATATTGTGTTTGGTGCTGAGCCTACAGTTTATACTGTGTTTGGTGCTGAGCCCAAAAAATACTGTGTTTGGTGCTGAGAATATCAATATAAATAAATACAAAGAAGGTACACAATCACTGTTTTTAAAAACTCATAGTCTCCAGAGGAGAAAGACTTAAGAACTGGTGATGGATGATATACAGTAAATGCTTAAAAACTCTCAATAAGTAGTTTCTCTAATTACTCAAATAAATTGTCATGCTCCCTGTCCCCACAACCATTTTTACTTTTTGCCTATGCCCTTCTCTCTCTTTGTACAGCATTGTTAGAATACAGCATGAGCAGTGGGTACTGATCAGAAGTCACATGTTAGGGCAGTTCTCCTTTGTCATCTTTGCAGCGAGAGTAGGGGCTATTTGGTCCATTTGTTTAGCATAATGTATTTGAGACCAAGATTAGAAGTCTCACTTAGGGAAGATACATGGAAAAGAGAACATGAAAGAATTATCTCAAATCCATCACTGCTGCTAAGAAAACAGCTTAAAATTGGTGTTCCACTTGTGGTGGGATGATAGGATCAAACTTATTAGTAAGGGATGAAAGAAATGACATGAAAATCTTCCCCTTTTTTCTAACTCATCTTCACTCATTAATAATAAAGTTCTCTAGGGAAAGTCCTCTTCAGCAATCAAGGATCAGGAAAGTGCTGTCTATGTTCATATGTATTAAAGTGAGTCCCTTGCTAGATTAGCCCTGGTTCTTCATATGTGATTCAGTTAAGTAACTAGACAGATAGACAGACAGATGTGGAGATATATACAGAAGGATATAATGAACTCGTAAGTATTTGCCTGCCATCAACAACAAAAATAAAATAAGAATTACTTTAAAACAACTAGGAATTACTTCCAGTTGAGCTATATTTTTACTGAAGGTCTATGGTAGGTCTTCTGAAGAGAACAGAAGGAAAATAATTCTACTGTTGCACATAATGTTGTAAGACCATTATTAATGGGGCCATGATCACAGCTAATGATTATAATTTAAAGACATCTCATGCTAGGAACCAGGTAGAAGGGGCAAAGTGACTGCCACTGTGTGAGCTTGAAAGAAATGTTATGTTTCCCCTGAACAGCTTAATATTCTATTGGTCAGAGATAACTACAATTTGTGCCCTTGAGAGAAAGGGCTAGAAGAGGGAAAATTTAAAACTCTACTAAGAGTTTCTTGAATGAGCCATGGATAAGGAGATATTGAGCTTATGTGGTTATAGTTACCATGTTGCCATGGAAGTCCTCTCTAAATAAGTGACATGGATAACAGGAAACTCATCATGCTCCCCCATTTTATTCATCTTCAGACAGCAAGAAAAATAAGTTATCTACACATATGAACATATTTACTTACACACAAATATGCATATACACATACACATACATAAGTAAGAAGATTTTAAATTCCTGTACAAAGCCAGATGTGGTACCTATGTCCCTGACAGTTTTCAAAGCCAGCCGCTAGTTAAAGACAGAGAATTTATGAATAAGGTTGAATTACAATGTATTCTACTTCTATGCATCATTGCCAAAGACAAAAGGATGAGAATCAATTCAGAAAATAATGTTTTAATTTTTTTATTCATTATTTGTAACAACCTTTTAAAAGTAGTTAATAAAATAACCATCCCATTCACCCATTAGTTAGACTCAATATACTAAACTCATAAATACTAGACATTTACCCTGATGTAGTATCTTCTGGCAGTATCTCTGAAAAAAAAAAAAAAAAAAGAAGAAGTTTAGAGTGTTATGTGTTTTTATAATGTTGGGGATTTTAATTGTGTTGAAGCAGGGGAAAATAAGTAAGAGGTTTAGCAAATTCCCCATTTCAAAGTAAAAAGGAAGTAGTCTAAATTAATATGTTGAAATCAATGCTATCTTTTTGTCTCCTGAGTATGTTCAGTACCCCACACTAGGCAAATAAAATGTTGCTAGAAGCAGTTATTAGAGAAACTACTTTACTAAATAAGAATATAAATAAGAATGAGTCACAATTTGTAGTGTATTGGTTGTTTTAAGGGAATATTTCAAAGTACAATTTACATAAACCAATTGAAGACAATCCCAATAAACTTGTTCACATGGTAAAATCAAGCCATAGGCTTCTATAACTAGAGAGCTACTAGTCTAAAAATTTATAGACACTTACATAGCAAACCTAATACAAATGTTTCATTGCAATAAACACTACACATTCAATTCTGATAATATTTCTATTTTACCTGTATTAACCAGATAATAGAAGCATTGATAATTCTCTACACACAGATCACACAGATACTACCACTCTTTGTTAATATTTAGCACAGAAGAAATAAATACCTCATGTGCGATTTTGTTCCTGCTATCTAGGGCCTATAAGACTTAAAAATAAATACCTCATGTGCAATTTTGTTCCTGCTATCTAGGGCCTATAAAAAATGAAAAGTAGAGCTTCCTCTGAAAAAAAACATCAACATGGTGATCACAAATAAATGGTCCTTCTGGAAATAAAACAGAATAAAACAACATCAAAAAATATCTCTTTGCCTGCTAAGGAATAAATCTAAATGTATGTTTGTTTTTAAGATATAAAAATCATGACCTCAGGGACAACAAAAACAACAAAAATGTGTTGCAATTATAGTTATGATCGAGTTCCTACCAATCAATTCATGGTAGGGTAGAGATGCAAGGGATTTAAGACAGCACCTTTCAAAACATGATTCTATTAATCAGACTAAGAGAACAGACGGCAGGCAAATGCCAAGAATAAGGGCCTGATGTCTGCCCGTTCTAGGACATTTGTGTTAAAGAGCGAAGTAATTCTTAAAATTTAGAGCACAACAGTGCCTAGTCAAAGGAAACAGAGCATTTAAGGTATGCAATTAAAAATTTCCCTTGACAGGCATGGATAGCAAATACTGTGACCAGACTGATTCAGCATAACTTACCATTAATTCTACAAAAGTAATTTTCAAACTCATACCAAAATAATGTGAATTATTTTTGTTATATATTTTTAAAAACACAAATTTCATCCACTTCTGTGTCTTTATCATTTTAATTTGAATTTCAAAGGATCTTATACAGCATCCAGGCCAACACCAAGGAAAGAAGAGGTAAAATGATCTGCTCAGTCTTATGAATATTTGGGAACCAAACTCCAGCTAGAATGGGCTATCCTGATTTCATCTCTAAAATAATTTAGTGACTTTTCGTTTTTGTTTGGTGCAGAGTTAGAACAATAGCTGACAGACAATAGCAGCTCACATTTCCATTTTTTTCCTCATCAGTGTCACAGAATCATCAACAATTAAATGTCCAAGTATAAACCATATTAAAATAAACAGTAAGCCAACAAAATGGGTCTTTTACTAATTTGGAGTCTGAAGAGTGTATGTTGAGCATTTAAGGGTTTTTGGTTTCTCTACTAGAATGGGAAAGGAGAGAGTCAGGCTACATAAATGTCAACCCTGCTAAAATTGCCAGTGACACAGGCACTTCAGTTGTTGAGAAATGTACTGAGTACCAATTCTTTTTAAACCAATATTTAACAAAGCTTTCTGAAAATATTACATATGGCATGTATCAGCCTATGACATGTGGCCCATAACAACAGATATAAATTTAACTTTGGAAATTAGATATGAAGGGCATACTACTCATTAATAAGTTATATTATTCAACTCTAGCAACCACATACAAGTAATGAGGCATGACATAGGAGACAGTTTTGACCACCACTTCTGTCACGGTCAGTGATACAATGCAAGAATTTACAGCGGGGAAGGTGGAAGTGTTCCTTTTGAGTTGTTGTTGAAGTGTTGGACAGAGATCTTCCAAGGGCCTTGATATTGAAAGGAAGCTCTCATGCATACAGGTCATTACATAGGAATGAAGATGGTGGTAACAAGGAATATATAGAACTGCATTATTTCTGAGAGATACTTTCACTAGAGAAAAAGGTCAACAGTGGTTGGGTAGCATTATTGAGGAAGTATAATGTCATCTACTAGTACTGGTTATTATCTATGGACAACAGCCCGGCAGTTGAAAATATTGAGGGAATGCATAGAAGTAACGATGATAGTCCTCTCATCAAGAAACTTACATTCAAAATGAAACATCCACAAACAAGAGTCAATATGAATAAATAGTAGTATACATGGATACGGTTACAAAAACTGTGCTGAAGATAATTATCATTATTGTTTAAAAAAGAAATTTAACATTAATAAGAGAAGAATTAGGATAAGAGTTGGCCAAGTGGATTTCAAGATGATATTCAAACAAGAGAAGCATATCTGCATTGTAAGGTACGAGTCTGTATAGGCAGGCATGATCACAGTCTTTTAGAGGGATTTTGAATAGATTGGCCTAAGCATTACATTCTAGACTATGAACTTCTTGATTGCCATGTTGAAATTGACGTTGTGCTCTGGCACATCATGCTGCCCAGTAGAACTTTCTGTGATGCAGAAAAGGCTTTATATCTGAACTGTCCAACATTGTAGATACACACAGCTATGGAGCACTTGAACGAGTAGTATAAGTGAGAAAGTAAATTTTAATTTCATTTAATTTTAATTAATTAAAATTTAAATTTAAGTGGCCACATGATGCTAGTAGTATACAGTATTAAATAGCACAGTTCTAGAGACTAGGAAATCACTATAGGTTTTAAGCAGAGAATGGCAAGAGAAAGACAGTATTTTAGGAAAATTAATTTGGCAGATGTGTTTAGGCAAGTCTAGGGGGTGAGGGAATGAAAAGTACTCGAGATTGTATTGAATTTATGAACGATCTGAAAGAATTGACATTTTTAAAATAAGTCTTTCAGTGATTAACATGATGTATTGCTCCATTTATTGAGGTTTTTAAATATCTCTCAGTGAGGTTTTATAAACTTACAGCACCATAGTTCATAATAATAAAATATGAAAACAACCTAAATGTGTATCAGAAATATAATGTGTATGAAAAATTTTATTTCAAAAAAGGTGAAAGAACTATAGCTGTATACAACCTGATTAATCATATTAGACAAATGAAGTAAGACACAAAATGACACATACAGTATTAGTCTATTCAAAAAAGACAGAATAAGTAAAACAGAAATGTATTACTTATATACATAGTAAAACCATACAGAAAAACAAAGAATGGCTTACTATAAAAGTCAAGATGATAGATTCCTTTGCATGGAAGGGATGACGTTGTAACAAGATTATTATTAACCTGATCACTTCTTGATCTGGGTGGTGTTACTGCAGCATTCACTTTATAACAATTAATCTGTAAATACACGTTATGTACTTCCTAGTTATGTGTGTCACAGTGACCCAAAAAAAGAAGTTGAAATAAATGTAAGAAAAAAGTAAGGCTAAATTAAAATAATAAAAATGAGGCAGAGATAATAGGTTGCAATCATTTGTAGCTCTTCCCATCGAAAAGGAAGAATATTCTATTATCCTCCCCATTGATTCTAGGCTGGTTTTGTGACTTACCTTGGCCAATGGGAAATTAGCAAATGTGACACAAGCAAAAGCTTGAAAAAGGTTTTCACTTTGGGGTTTGCCTTTTCTTGTTGATTTTGAAACACAGCTGTCACTTGATGAAGCTTGTCTACTAGATGTTTGGAGACACATGGCTTGATATTGCTTATCATCTCAGCCAACCATTAGACATGTGACTGAAGCCATCTGGAACCACAGCCCCAATGTCCTACTAGCTGATTGCAGCTGCATGAGGGAGTCAGGGTCAGACAAGGGAGGAACTGCTGGCTAAACATTGCCAAATTTCCAAAGCACAGAATCGTGAGCTAAAAATGAACCTTTTAAGCCACTAAGTTTTGGGTGGCATGCTTTCTGTTATGAATGCAGCAGAAGATTTAGATATCCCCAGGTATCAAAACAGAGCACCGTAGTACAATTGGTCAGTGATTCTAAATCCAGGTATTTTCATAGTAAAAGGGAAAGAGGAAACACACTAAAATACATAGTTTTCATTTTCTGATCAACATACACCAACAAAAGGCAAGGTACCTTATTTATGCTGTACAAAGTTATTGGTTTTTTTAAGTATTATCTACAGTGATGTCAAAGATGACAAATATATTGCTTATATGTTAAAAATCATAGGGTTTATTAAAAACTGCTACACACTGGTTATGATTTGTGCTCCTTGACGGTATTTTATTATCCTATTTCTCACGTGTATAATTTCACTGAGTCTGCTCTCATTGGCTGGTATCAAAATCTGCTCTCATATAATTTCACTAAGTCTGCTGTCATTGGCTGGTATCAAAATTTCCGGTATTGAGAAGATTCTGAAATTAGATGAGCTTGCTAAAGCAAAAGGAATAATAATTGCAAAATGTCTGACTCTGATTAGTAAAGGAAATCTCCCACCTCTGCCCAAAAAACCGACAAAAAGTAGTAAGACTTCAAAAGAGATATTTGTATTAAAAACGAAAAGAATGCTAACTTGAGTAAGAGTTCAAAGTTCCAGGTATTTTATCAATTTCCAAAGAATACCATCCCATGTGAAATTAACATTGGCATATACAAGTTAAATAACTTAGGAAACAGTATAGCAATTAAAAGAGAGATTAAGATTTTTCAGGGTTATAGACTTTGAATACAATGTCTAGGGGCAGATAGAGGATTTAGAAGAGAAATCTTGTCTGAACTTTCTGAAGCTTTTCCATGTTTGCTATTTATTAATTTCCTGAATCCTTTTAGTGCTTTTCAGTGAAAGAATCAAAAAAAGATTGTTTTAGGGATAATCACAATGAGAGGATAGGAAAGCTGCAGCATCTTGGGAGAGAAAAAGATAGGAATGTGAGGAAATGGGGAGAGTGTAATCTGTAGCCACTACAGAAAGAAAATAGAAACATTCTGAATATCAGAGGCCTGGGCAAAGGAAATCTTGGGGAGCTTTTCCAGACCTGAAAAGGAAACGTAGGGCCGAGAAGCTGTGTGCAATTTTCTGACATGCTAGAAAACTTCAATGAGAGCCCATAAAATAACCATAAATGCTGAGAAATATGTACACCAAAGTACCTCTATCTTTGCTTTATTCTAGTTTCTGAATTGGCCCATAGTCAACTAAAATATCTTTCTCTTCAGTCAGTAACATTTAGCACACACCCCAAATATTTAGCTACTTTCTGTTGATTTACCTATGAATATGTCACATGCATCTTCGCATAGTTAAAAAAGTCTTACTTTGATCTATTTAAATAATATTTTTACAAGAATTCATATTGTCCTCTGATTAATTTCTCTATCAGCATTAATAAATTAAAATTGTATTTATAAGGGCTCTGTGGCATAAAATTTAGATGCCAGAGAATGGTGTGGGTAGGCCTTCTTTGAAATATCTTTTTTCCCCTGCCCCTACTAATGGATATAAGATGATTAAATTGCAAAAGGCATGACAGAAAGGTGATGTTTTGACAAAATGAGCTTGGTTGTTTGGAAGCAGCCCTGAGGCAGTAGCTTGGAATTGGGGGCCTTATGGATTTCTCCATAATGCAGATAGAACTTCATGATATATTTAAATCCTTTTCCGCAAACATTTCCCTGATTTGTTGCCAAGCCGTCACTGAATTTAGTAATCCAGACAGATTACCATAGGGGTCCTATTTTTAGGGTCCTTCTGTTGCTGTGGCAGTTGCAGCTGATCGGATTATGGTTCTATCCTAGCCATGTAAAATGCTTTGATGCTTCAAGAGAAACCTGCACTCCACTCCCGTAATTACAATGTCAGACTCATAGCTGGAAATTTCGCTCTGAATTTATTTTGTAGCTCTATTGTGGCCAATCCATTATTAACTCATGAGGTGGCATGTTGTCTTTTAGTTTTGCTCTGTGTCTTTCAAACTAGCTCACTATTATGTGTATGTGTGTGTTAGAAGGGAGGGTGGGTGATAGTAAATGCACGCAGTGGGTCACAGAGGACATATATAATTTCTCTGATTCTGAGTGCAAAAATATATATATATAAATGCAACCCAGACATTACTCTCTCCTGTAAATGGCAATATCTCCATCTAGTGGTTAAAATTATCTTAATTTTGATACTGTCTTTACTGTCAGATGAGAAAAGGCTTCAAATTTGTCTCAGAATGTAATTTGTATTTTACCTTTACAATATCAATGTTTTCCCAAGAAGAACAGATGTTCATCAAATCAAATTGGATCCATCCCACAGTCTTTGCAAGGGAAAATGTAATTCCGTTTACCTCAGAGGAAGTTTATCTTTCACTGTCACCTGATATCTGGTTACACAGAATTTGTCCATAATTTTTTCATGTTTTTCTTTTACAAGGTATTGGGAGGGAAGTAGTGACAAAGTGTAATAAAATAACAAGATGAATTAATTTTGTATAGATTCTTATATTTGATCTAAGAAGTAAATTACTCAACAAATTTCTCATCTCTCATAAGACTATTTCTCATCAATCGTATAGCAATTATGCCACAGTAAGCTAGTATACATTATTCACGTATATACGAAGAAATAATATTTTTTTCTTTGAAGAAGGCTAAAGCAGAATATTAAGGTCTCCCCTATTTTATAATTTATCGCAACCTCAATCAAAAAGCTCTTGCAGGCTGAGTGCAGTGGCTCACGCCTGTAATCCCAGCATGGGAGCCAAGGCGGGTGGATTACTTGAAGTCAAGAGTTTGAGACCAGCCTAGCAAACATGAACACCTGTCTCTACTAAAAATACAAAAAATTATCTGGGCATGGTGGCAGACACCTACAATCTCAGCTACTCAAGAAGCAGAGGCAGAAAAATTGCCTGAACTCAGGAGGTGGAGGTTGCAGTGAGCCCAGATCTTGCCATTGCACTCCAGCCTAGGTGACAGAACAAGACCCTGTTTCAAAAAAAAAAAAAAGCTCTTGCAACATGAATCCAGTTATTTAAGGCTGTCTTTTACAAATGTTTTTGATTGCACTTTTGTTACTGTTAATGCAAGCAGGAAATTGTTTTCACTAATGTTCCTACTCATCTCCAATTATACAGCATGTACTCACACATTTATTTATTTAGGTAAATATAAATACGAAGTCACCAGGTAGAAAACCAGGAGAGTGAAGGCTGCCTCTGGGCACACAGCAGAGCCCGCTAGGTGGCAGCACGCTCACGGTCTCCGCTTGTTTTAAATCCTGTTGCTTGTACTTGGAGCTCCTGACGCCCAGGTTTGTTTCTGTGCCAGGGCAATTTGGTCTCTCCAGAGGGACTGAGTCCAGTAACTCGATGAAGCAGAGTAAGATCTTTCAATCCAGAATGCCAACTGATTAATGTAAAATTGAACTATTTTTTTCCGATACAGTAATATTAGAATGTGTTACCCAAATAATTTGATATCAGGGTTTCTAAGAATTTGAATAAGTTTGTGTCCTGGACAAGTGTTTTATTCAGCTTATATCAAGATCCAGGGACTTTTCTTCTGTCCAATACTTTCTTCCCTCCTTCTTTCCCCATCTTCTTTCTTCTCTTCCTCCTCCTCTTTCCTCTTTCCTTCCTTTTTCTTTTCCTTCTTTCTTTCCTTCCTTCCTTTTTTTATTCATTCTTTCTATATTTCTTCTTTCCTTTATTCTTTCCCTCCTCCCTCTCCTTGCCCTTCCCTGGCTTCCTTCTCTTAAAATAACACTAACAAGATTAATAGCAACGATAATAAAAGGAAAAATGATGTTTATGTATCAGTTTCTGTTCTAAGAACTTTACCGAGATTATCTAATCCTTCTAACCTCAACTATTCTAACCTATGTGTACAGTAGGAGTAAACTGAGGGCTAATATGATTAAGTAAATTGTTCACATTAGTAATTCAGAAAATATTTTTGGATACTATGTAATCAGGATACAACACTGATCAAATCAGATACATGTTCTCATAGACTTTGCATTCTAGACGGAAAAACAGAAAATGAACAGTTTAACAAAAAATATTACGGCTCGTGGTAACTGTCATGAAGCAAATGAAAGGAGTACTATGATGAGACAAAGGTTAGAGTTCCCTTTTAAATAAGGCAGTAAATATGAATTGTATATTTCATGTAGATATGTACAAATCTAGGTAGTAAAGTAACTGTATTCTCAAGATCTGGAGTCTTGCCTATGTGGACAGGTTATGAGCCTCGCATTTTTAGAATTCTTGGACATTATAGTTTTTCTTATACATTGTAGTCTTCATGTTTACATTTTCTTCATCTTTCTTTACTTTCTGAAAAGATTAGGCTTTAGTTACCTTAAATAAAATACAGCAATCATACTTTCTTGAACTACACCCCTATTGAACAATATGGTTCTTCACTGACATATTTACAGATGATATCTCACTTATTTGTATAGATGGCTAATATCATCCATTATGTATTAATCTGCACCTTAATTTTAAGTTATGGGGACTTTCCTATATCTCTCCATACCTATGTGTGTATGCACAACACATTATATTTTAAGAAGAAAATTTGAGTTTTAAAAAATGTGTTTATAGCCACCTGAGAAAATATGCAATGTGAAATATAACCATTTTGCTAATTTTATGTAGTCCAAAATATTTGGTATATTACTTCTTTTCAAAAATTAACCCTTTGATGCCCCAAATTCACTATCTTCAATTGGCATGATATAGAAGAAATAAGCAGTAAACGTTATAAATGTGAGTATATTGAAAATAGTGGTGGAATAAGGAAAGTAGAGAATCCAGGCTGAAAATAGCAATATTTAAACTGCATGAAACAATATGGTTTTTTATTGAAGCATAGTTAAAACTTTTAAGATATTCTTCAAAAGAGATTCACAGCTTTAAAATAGCCAATGCTTTCATTTATTTTCTGTACCACTAATGCTTAAGAATGCCTGTCACATTAAAGTTTCTTGGTAAAGGGACAAGGCACAGTGGCTGTTGCCTATAATCTCAGCACTTTGAGAGGCTGAAGTGGGCAGATCACTTGAGCCCAGGAGTTTGAGACCAGCCTGGGTAAAATAGTGAATCTTGTGTCTACAAGAACATTTAAAAATTAGCTGAACATGTTGGCTCATGTCTGAAGTCCCAGCAACTCAGGAGGCTGAAGTGGGAGTGGAAGATCAAGCAAGGCTGCAGTAA
Source organism: Cacajao melanocephalus (assembly GCA_963573385.1). Lineage (NCBI taxonomy): Eukaryota > Metazoa > Chordata > Mammalia > Primates > Pitheciidae > Cacajao > Cacajao melanocephalus. Next base: position 21,620 of record CAUYLG010020827.1, read on the forward strand.
ACCAGGATAGCACCAGTGCACTCCAGCCTGGATGACAGAGTAAGGAAGTGGGGCGGGGGGGGGGGCGGAGGAGGGAGAGAAGAAGAGAAGGAAGGAAATCTTCTATTTTAGTGGTTTAATAGGTTTGTTACTATGTAAGTAGAAAGAACATGGCTCAACTAGATATTTTTATATGTATGGGCATTACTCTTAATTATATTTTTTTCCTGTCCTTTTCATGCTAAAGCTGAGACCCAGCCTCTTTGTAAGTAGAATAAAATAATCTTTTTTTGCAGACCCTATTCACAGGGTTAAAAAAATTAAGATTGCTTTCCAGGTTTGAAATTTACCATTGAGAGTCAGTGAAGTTGCTATTTTGAGTTTAGCATTGATATTGTGAAAATAAATGCAATTTGGATTTCATGTTTCTTAATATTCATTTTTGTTTCACAAATGAATGATTAAGGCATTGTGGATCATAAAGGAACCTAAGTGAGGTATACGATGAGTGTATTATCTTTGCACCCACATATAGGTATATTCTGAATACAAGCTTATTCACATTTTGCTTCCTAATCTTTTTGTTGTACAGGGATTCAGGTTTCTTATTCTTACAACATGATTGTTTATATGTGAAGCACATCTTGCAATTGCCTTATTTTTGATGCTTTTTTCATGGTAAGAATTGTCAATATGAGAATGTAAATCTTTTTTGCAACCTACTTAATAAAAGGGATTGAAAGCAAAATAAAAGAGAGAGAGAGGGAAAGGAAGAAAGGAAGAAAAAAGGAAGAAAGGAAGGAAAGAAGGAAGAAAGGAAGGAAGGAAGGGAAAGAGCAAGAGAAAGGAAGGAAGGAATGAAGAAAGGAAGGAAGAAAAAGAAAAAACATTTCTTAATAAATAAAAAATAATATTTAACATATCATCACACCACTAAAGGATTATTAGGGACAGTCAAATTATCTAAAATAGAGTGCTTGATGTGCATTACAGAGAAACTATAAGGATAGAATCATCTAAAGAATCAATGGATTTTCTGACCCCATGATGTCTAGTGAATAATAGTATTAAATATTTCTTGAATTTTGTAGTAAATAAGTGGAAATTAATATTTCTCATGTAGACACAGTTATAATAGTCTCAGAACAAGAAATATTTATACTCAGTGTATTCGGCAATATATATAAATACATATATAAATTATATAGATAATAAATATGTAGTATTAAAAGTATAATATGTGGATGTAAAATAAACAAAATATATGTGTGTGGATATAAAATATACATATATGTATATTATATATTGAATATACAATATATAAATATCTGTGTATATATACACATTCTATATGTATATTCAATATATATAATATACATATATATGTATTGCTCTTTCTATCTTCTAGGAACTACATTAGATTGTCAAGTTTTAGTTTTAAGAAATAGAGCTTTCATTTTAATGGAGAAGACATTAATTAATAGCTTACTACAAATTAAACAATTTAATTTCAATTATTATAAGCCCCAAGAAGAATTTCAAGAAACTGGAAGAATATAGTAACAAGGGTGATTCACTGTTGGGAATCATTGGTCTAAAGTAATAAAAAGCGAATGAGTTATCAAAGACATAAAATGTTTTTAACAGCCTTCAAGAATCAATTTAAGCCCTAGCCCTAGCCTAGCTAAGGGCTCAGATTTTCAGGAAGTGTTTATTCCTGTTTTATATTCATGTAAAAGCAAAAAGTAAAGTTCAAATTGATAAAATAATCTTAATAATGCTATGGCAATTAAAAATACAGTACTCTCTCCTTTTATCTGCTTAGTATCAGAATTAAATATTTTAGATTCTTCTGTAAAGTAGGTAAGCAGATTAGATAGCAGTATTGTGTCAATGTAAATTTCCTGATTTTGATAATTTTACTATGATTTTGTAAGAAAACATGGTACTTTCAGAAAACACACATCTAAGTATTCAGTGACAGAGAGGCATCATGTCTAAAAGTTACTTTTCAATAGGTCAGAAGTGTCTGTGTGTGGGGGGGAGAGTATAAAAGGAACAGAAAAGGAGTAAAATATTAAAATTTGAGGATATATGTAAAAAATATATCAGAATTCTTTGTTCTATTTTTACAACATTTCTGTAAGTCTAAAATTCTTCAAAATAAAAGAAATACAAACATAGTGTTCGAAAAATCAAACTGAACATGGTTCTTGGCACATACAATCTTCATGAATGTCAAGCTTAGATTTATAGTTTTCACTGAAATTATGAATTCACCACTTATGTATTAGTTCTTACATTTATCAAGAAATACCTGCGACTAGGTATTTTTTAAAGAAAACAGATTTAATTGGCTTATGCAGTTGCACAGGCTGTACAGGAAGCATGACGCTGGCATCTGCTTAGTGTCTGGAGAGGACTCAGGAAACTTACAATGATGGCAAAAGGCAAAGGAGAAGCAGGCACATCTTACATGGCAGGAGCAAGAGAGAGGGAGGGAGGAGGCGCCACACACTTTTAAATGACCAGACCTCACAAGAATTCACACACTGTCATGAGGCTGTTACCAACTAGAGGGTGCTAAACCATTCATGAGAAATCACCTCCTGATCCAATCACCTCCCACAAGGCCCCGCCCCCAACACTGGGGATTACAATTTGACAGGAGATTTGGTGGGGACACAGATTCAAACCACATCAACTTGATATGACAAAAAAAGTAAATAAGCCCCGGCCATTCAACTTTTAATTTACAAGGTGAATTTTTAATTCACAAAGTAAAAACATCTGTTTGTTATATTTAGGTTAGAAGAGACAATTTACAATCATACTTACAAACCTTTAGTTTAAAAAACTGACCTGAATACAGAAATTTTCCTTCCCTTCTTCTTATATACCCAAGAAGAATAAATTATTCACAATAATAAAAGCAAGAAAATATACCATCAATCAGCCACTTAAATGTTAAATTTCTATAATATAGAAAGCTGATAAAGTCCTACTGATGGATAAATCAGAATTTAGAAAACAACACAAAACATGTGCTTGAGAAGGCAGAAAACAAAAGATGGGAACAGGGGTTACCATCAAAGTAGTTAGTAAAAGGCTGAACACAGAATGCGTTAGCCTCCATGTTTGCAGCTGGCTGCGATATATACACCCAAATAATGGCACAAAAGGAGAAGGTAGACATATATATGTCTATTCAGCCATAGAAGAGAAAGCTAAGAGTTTGCAAAGTTGCTGTCCAGGGACCTTGACATTATTAAGCCAACCCTACAACCATGCACCTCTAGATCTCTTGCTATGAATGACAAATAAATTCTTACCTACATAAGCCGTAATGATAATCAAGTTTTTTTTTTTTTATCTGGAGCCAAAGATATTCCAGAACTGACTAAACATTTAGATATATAAATACAATTATCAGAAAAACTCAAAATAATGATTTAATTAACAAATACTTGTAGGAGTAAGTTGGGCCAGAAAGATTGAATAAGAAAGATACTATCTTCATCTTTTGCAACAGGGCTCTTAACATATATTTTTAAAAGTTAATGAATTAAGAAAGAAATTTATATGTTTGTAGTAGGAATTACTGAGTTGAGCTACTGATAAAAGTAAAAATCTGGATTTTTCAAATGCATTTACCTGGGACCATGGTACTTTTCAGACAATATAAAAAATGAATTACAAAAAAAAAGACATATGCATTTCAAATAAAATATTACAAATGATGTATGTTGAGACTATCAGGTGAGGGAAGATATCATAGAATATAGTATCTGATATTATTTTATTAATTTTGTAACATGTTTATATTTACTTGTACATATATTTCCTTATAGCATTTATAAAGAAATATGTATAATTATTGAAAATATTTTCTAGTTATGTGTTTTGCAATTTTTTCTCAAAAATAGACAAAAGAAAATAAAAAAGTTTTTGTCTTCACATAGCTGACAAAGAATAAAATGTTCACAATGTAAAGAAAATACATGGTTTTGGGGAGTAGATTTTTTAATTCCTGGAAAGAAGTAACTAAGTAATTGTCTGACTTCATATGCTGTTAATAGGTGATTTTTTTCCCTCTCTCTTCAATTTCCATTTGCAGTTATCTCTTTTCATGTCTTCTCACTATGTCAGATATATACCCTCAATTTGATGCTAGTGATTTTAAACAATTGAAAATCACCCTTGAGAGTGTGACCTGGCTTTGGACAATCTGCAATAAATCCAAGAGGCACAGCACCAGGAGACATGCAGCAAAGAGTATTTTAAAGCAAGAATTATTCATCCAAGGACTGTGATGCTTCTTGCCAGACTTCTCTCTTAAAATTACTCAGTTCTGAATGGAGTTATTCACTCTTATTGATAGTTTCTATATTTAAAAGCCAGCAAAATGATCCTGCCAGTAAACATCACTGTTTTCTTTTGTTTACTTCCATCCCCAATGATCAGCAATGGCAGCAATCTGTGCCCTCACTACATTTTTATTTATTACCAGTGCAGATGGTAATTCTGTTAAGAGGTTGCCATGGTTTATCCATTTCTCATAGGCACATTCACTTTTCCAATAGGCATAAAATTCACTTTGGGATAGAAAGGGAGGCATGATAAGCTTTAGTTCTGCAGGGACAAGCAAGGGTTCAACAGGTCACTAGATGTGCAGGGCTAGACCTCTGAGAAGCCAATGTTCACACGTTAGATTTAAAGGACATAAAATGCAAATGAAAGATTAAAATATACATGTGGATGATATCATGTGACCATTAGTAAGGCAAATAGATCACCCCAGACAATATCAATAACAATAAGAAAGTAATCAAAGGAAGCAGAACACATGAACCCATGTAAAAGGAGTAATGACCAGAGAACCAGAAAAGAACCAGAGGATGGAAGAGAAGATATAATGGAACCTGTCAAATATAGCAAAGAAAAATTAAAAATTAAAAATGGTTATTTTATTAATTGATTATTGGCCAATATTATTTCAGCAGAGTAATGCGGAGTAAACAGGAGTGAAGAAGTGTAAATGGTCACTGAGATGTACTCTTTTATGAAGTATGGAAAAGAGGAGTAATATAGTTTGGCTCTGTGTTCCCACCCAAATCTCATGTAAAATTGTAATTCCCAATGTGAGGGGAGAGAACTGATGGGAGGTGATCGGATCATGAGACCAGATTTCTCTTCACTGTTCTCATGATAATGAGTGAGTTCTAATGAGATCTGGTTGCTTAAAAGTGTGTAACACTTCTTCTTTTGCTCTCTCTCTCCAGCTCTGCCATGTGAAGAAGGTACTTGCTTCATCTTTACCCTTCTGTCATGACTGTAAGCTTCCTGAGGCCTCCCCAACCATGCTTCCTGTGCAGCCTGCAGATCTGTGAGTCAGTTAAAACTCTTTCCTTCATAAATTACTCAGTCTCAGGTAGTTCTTTATAGGAGTGTGAAAATTAACTAATACAAAGACACAAGAATTATTTGTGTGATTTTTTAAAATCTATGCTCCATTAATAATTTTTAATTGATATATAATAATTATACATATTTATGGAGTACATGTAATATTTTGATACTACAGAAAGTGTGTAATAATCAAATACAGCTATTTAGGATATCTATCACCTCAAATATTTATGTGTGTGTGTGTGTGTGGTGTGTGTTGGGAACATTTCAAATCTAGTTATTTTGAAATGTACAGGAAATTGTTGTTAACTATTGTCACTCTACTTATGCTATCAAGCAGCAGAACTTATTTCTTCTAGCTAACTGTATCTTCGTACCAATTTAACCAACTTCCCTTCACTCCGCCTACCCTTCCCAAATTCTGATAACTATTATTCTATTCTCTACCTGAGTAAGATCCACTATATTTACCTCCCACATATGAGTGAGAACATGTGATATTTATTTGTCCTTCTGTGGCTGGCTTATTTTACTTAACATGATGACCTCCAGTTCTATCCATGTTGCTACAAATGAGAAGATTTTATCTTCTTTTAGGAATACTATTCAATTATGTTTTTTTAACAGTCAATTATGTTTATATCTATTTATCACATTTTTATCCAACATCCATTAATGAACACTTAGCTTAATTTCATACCTTGGGTATTGTGAATAAACTGCAATAAACAAAGGAGTGTAGGTAACCCTCTGATTTACTAGTTTTCTTTCCTTTGGAATAAATACCCTGTAGTAAGGTTGCTGGATCATACGATAATTTTACTTTTAGTTTTTTTGGGAAATCTCCATACAGTTTTACATAATGGCTATACTAACCTACATTCTCACCAACAGTGTATAAGTGTTTCCTATTCTTTACATCTTCTCTAGAATTTGTTAATGTTTGTCTTTTTGATAATAGCCATTTTAACTGGAGTGAGATGATATCATTGTGGTTTTAATTTGCGTTTCCCTGATGATTAGTATTGTTCAACTTTTTTTTTCAAATATTTGTTGATTACTTGTATGTCTTCTTTTGAAAAATGTCTATTTTGTTCTTTGCCCACTATCGAAAGAATATTTGGTTTTTTTATTTGCTGTCGAGTTGTTTTAATTTCTTTTATATTCTGGATGGTATTTCCTTGTGAGATAAATAGTTTGCAAATATTTTGTCCTAATCTACAGGTTCTCTCTTCATTCTGTTGATTGCTTCCTTTGTTGTGTAATAGCTTCTTAGCTTAATGTAGTCTATTTATCTATTTTTGTTTTTTTTTCCCCGTGCTTATGAAGTCTTAGCAATAAAATATTTGCCTTGAACAATTTCCTGAGTGTTTCCCCTATTCTCTCTTCTAGTGGTTTTATAGTTTTAGGCCTTATGCTTAAACTTTGATTCCTTTTGAGCTGATTTTTATATAAGGTGAGAGATAAGAGTCTAGTTTTATCCCTCTGCATATAGAAATGCAGTTTTTCCAGTGTGAAGAATTGAGAAAGTATATTTTCCCCAGTGTATGTTCTTTGTACCTTTGTAAGGAATGAGTTTTCTGTAAACACATGAATTTACTTCTGGGTTTTCTATTCTGTTTATTGTTCTATGTGTCTGATTTTAGACCAATATCATGCTGTTTTGATTACTATAGCTTTGTAGTATATTTTGAAGTCAGGTAGTGTGATGCCTCCAGCTTTGTTCTCTTTGCTCAGGATTACTGTGTCTATTTGGGGTATTTTGTGGTATTGTAGGATTTTTTTTTTCATTTCTGTGACGAATGCCATTGGCATTATGATGGGAATTACATTGAATCTGTAGATTGCTTTATAAAACACAGCTATTTTAACAGTATTAGTTCTTCTGATCTGTAAGTGTGGCATGTATTTCCATTTATTTGTGTTCTCTTCAATTTATTTCATTAAATAATTCAATATACATTTTACAGTTTTTTAAATAAATCTTTCATTTTCTTGTTTAAATTTATTCCTAGGTACATTTGATAGACATTGTAAAAGGCATTGCTTTGTTGATTTCTTTTTCAGCGAGTCTGTGATTGGTTTATAGAAAAACTACTGAGTTTTGTAAGTTGATTTTGTATCTTGCAGCTTTCCTTAATTCGTTCATCAATTCTAAGAGTTTTCTGGTGGAGTCTTTAGTTTTTTCTATATATAAGTTAATCCTTCAGGCAGAGAGGGACAATTTGACTTCCTCTTTTTCAATTTGGCTATCTTTTTATTTATTTTTCTTGCCTAATTGCTCTCACTAGGACTTTCAATGTTGTGTTTAATAAAGTTGTGAGAGTGGCATCCTTGTCTTGTTTCAGTTGTTCAAGGTAAGATTTTCAGCTTTTCTCTATTCAGCATGATGTTAGCTATGAGTTTGCCATATATAACCTTTATTATGTTGAGATATTTTCCTACTCTACTAATTTGCTGATAGTTTTTACCATAAAGGGATGTTAAATTTTATCAAATGCTTTTTCTGCATCTATCTAGATAATCATGTTGTTTTTGTGCTTCATTCTATTAATGCAATGTGTCACATTTATTGATTTGCATGTGTTGAACCATCCTTGAATCCCTGGGTTAAGTCCCACTTGATTATGATGCATTATCTTTTAGATATGCTATTTGATTCAGTTGGCTAATATTTTGTTGAGAATTTATGCATCTATGTTCACCGAGGATATTGCCATGCAGTTTTCTTTTTTTTGTTGTATCCTTGTCCGGTTTTGGTATCAGGTAATCCTGATCTAATAGAATGTGTTTAGAAAAAATTCCCTCCTCTTTAATTTTTTGGAATAGTTTAAAAAGAATTGGTCTTAGCTCTTTGTAAGTTTGGTAGAATTTAACAGTAAAGTCATTTAATCCTAGGCTTTTCTTTTTTTATAAACTATTGCTGATTCAATCTCATCACTTGTCATTTATTTGTTCTAGTTTTCTATGTCTTCCAAGTTCAATCTTCATAGATTAGATCCAAGAATTTGTCCATTTTCTCAAAGTTTTCCAACTTATCATATACAGTTTCTAATGATCATTTGTATCTCTGGGTATCAGTTGTAATGCCTTCTTATTTGTTTCTAATTGTATTTATTTGGGTCTTTTTTCTCTTTCCTTTTCTTTTGGTTAGTATAGCTAATGGTTTATCAAATTTGTTTATCTCTTCATAAAACCATTTTTTTGTTTTGTGATTATTGTTTATTTAGTTTCCATTTTGTTTAGTTCTGCTCTGATCTTTATTATTTCTTTCCTTTTACTAATTTTGGGTTAGGTTTTCTAGTTATTTTAGGAGCTTCATTAGGTTATTTGAAATCTTTACTTTTTGATATAGGCTTTTATTGTGATAAACTTTTCTCTTAGCACTGTTTTTGCTATATTCCATTGGTTTTGATATGCTGTGTGTCAATTTTTGTTTCAAGAATATTTAAAGATTATTACTTAACTTCTTTATTGATCTAATGGTTGTTCAGAGGCCTGTTGTTTAATTTCCATGTATTTGCAGTTTCCTAAGTTCTCTGGTTATTGATTTCTAGCTTTATTTTATTGAGATCTGAGAAAATATTTGATATAATTTTTATTTTTAAAATTTGCAGAGATTTCTTTCATGTTCTAACATATGGTCTGTCCTGGAGAATGTTTTATGTGCTGATGAGAAGAATATATATTCTGCAGTTGTCTGATGAAATATTCTGTAAATGTCTGTTAGGTCCATTTAGTCTATAGTACATTCTAAGTACCATGTGTCTTGGTAAATTTTTCTCTAGATGATGTGCTCCATGCTAAAAGTGGGGTGTTGAAATTCTCAATTATTATTGTATTTAAGTGTCTTTCTCTTTAACTCTCATAATATTTGCTTCATATATTTAAGCGGTCCAGTGTTGTTAGGGGCAGATATATTTACAATTATTTTATCTTCTTGCTGAACTGATCCCTTTATCTTTATAGAATAATCTTCTTTATTTTTATTTTTTGAGTGAAAAACCATTTTTTGCTGATAAGAGTGCAGTTACTTCTGCATACTTTTGGTTTTTATTTGTGTGGAATATTTTTTGCATACCTTTTCTTTTAGTCTATGTATGCCTCCACAGGTTAAGTGAGTTTTCTGTAGGCAACATATAGGCTATAATCAGTGTTAGTTGTGCCTGTGAGTTCCTCAGTAGCTAAGGCTACAGCTATAAGTGGATGCTGTGGTGAGACTTTACTGGGGATGGAGACACCAGGTGAACCAGTCCTCAGGCACCAGTGGTGGCAGTAGCTGGCAAGTGGGCTGGTTTTTAGGACCTGAGTCAGTATACATGGGTGTTGGGGATAGTGGGTTCAGTCAGGCTGCTCCTCAGACTTCCAGGCAACTTGGTCAGTTACTGGTAGTAGCAGTGGTGGGCTGGGCAGGTGGGTAGGTTCTTGGGTCCTCAGGTGGTGTGTGTGGGGTTGGCAGTGGGCAGAATGGGCCTTTCCTCAGGATCCTTAAGGTGTACATAGGTGCTGGCAATGGCGGTGTATTAGTCTGTTCTCACGCTGCTAATAAAGACATACCTCAGACTGGGTAATTTATAAAGGAAAGAGGTTTAATTGACTCACAATTCCACATGGCTAGGGAGGTCTCACAATCATGGTGGAAGGGGAAGGAGGAGCAAGGTCACGTCTTACATGGCATCAGGCAAAAAGAGCATGTGTAGGGGAACTTCCCTATATAAAACCATCAGATCTCGTGAGACTTACTCACTATCACGAGAACAGCATGGGAAAGACTCTTCCCTATGATTCAATTATGCTCCCACAGGATACTTCCCATGGCACGTGGGAATTATGGGAGCTACAATTCAAGATGAGATTTGGGTGAAGACACAGCCAAACCGTATCAGTCCCCAGGCCCCAGAATGATGTGTGTTGGCACTGGTGGTAGTGATGGTGGCAATAGGCATCGTGGGTCTTTCCTCAGGCCTTAGGATGGTGACTGAGTAAACCAGTCTTTGGCTCCTCTGAAGCCATATGCAGTTGCAAAGTATTCTTGCCACTGAAGGAGATAGTTGCTGTCAGTGGCAGTGGCAGTCATCTCTCAGGCTCTGGGGAGTGCACACTTCTGATCTCTTTGTCCTGGGAGCAGCCTCCCTAGTGTGCCTCACCACACATTTCCTGGGATGTAGGACACTATGTTGGCTAGAATACTGGAAAACCTGTCTCACTGAGTAGACTAATCAGCATTGTGCTGCTACAGCCCTCTAGTTGAATGTGGAGGGATGTCAGTGGTTCTCCAGGGACGTGGGGATGTGTAGGACTGTTAGACCTGAGGGAAGAATGCAGGCTAGTGGGAGCTGAGTTCTCAAACTGATTCCATGCTGCCAACTGCTTGGGTCTCAGAGGGTGAGTATGACACAGCATGAGTTCCCTCTTTGGAATAATGCCATTATGTGGACTCCAGATGAATTCCAGGGTTCTCTTTTAGATGCTCTGTATGATGGATGTGTGGTTATGTACCGTGTGTGGTTAGGTACTGTGTTCGTCATTCTTTGTTGAGAAGATGAGTGCCGGGCACATTTATTCAGCCATATTGAAGCCCTCTCCCCTCCATTTATGCTAGGTAAATCTGAATTATCTTTCTGACGCTTTATTTCCAATAAATATATAATAAATATACTATATAAAATAATTCTATATTTCTAAATATATATATGTGTGTGTGTGTGTGTATATATATATATATATATATATATATATATTTAGTTCTTATCCATTGTTGACAATTTAGTTTTTATATTCTTAAATTTTTTACCAATATTTTTCATGCCTAGAGATTATGTGCCCTAGGTTACATTGCAGACCTTGTGAAGCAACAGAACATGCTTTTACATTTTACTTTTACATTTTAGAATACAGTAGCTTTACATTTTATAATATAGTTCTTTGTGTACACTTAAAAGGAGGTTTGAAAACTTTACCACTAGATGGCAGAAAAGATCAAAAGTTGAATGAAACCAGCGGCAAAAATTTCCAGTGATCTTTTTAAATAAAAATTTATTTTTATCTTTTATTATAAATTGAGAACTTATAATTGTATAAATGTATGAAGTAATTTATAAATTTATAAATATATAATTTATAAATATTTATACGGAATGTTTATATAATTATATATTTATAAACTTATAAATATAAAAATAAATTTATAAATATACAATTTACAATGTGATGTAATTAAATTAAGCTAATTTATATATCCATTACCTCAAATAATTTTTTTTGTGGTGAGAACATTTGCAATTTGAATTTTAAAATGTATAATTCTGTATTATTAACTATAGTTCTCATTCTACATAATAAAACTCAAAAGAATTTTTTCTCTTACCTGAGATTTTGTACCATTTGACCCTCATCTTCCCATTCCTCCCACTCCCTGGTCTCTCTAACCACCATTCTGCTCTCTGCTTCTATGAGTTAAATTGTTCTAGACTCCACATGTAATTTAGAACCTGTGATATTTGTCTTTGTTTCTGGCTTATTTCACTTAGCATAATGTTCTCCAGTTTCATCTATGTTACCACACATGAGAAAATATCCTTCTTTTTTAAGGTTAAATAGTGCTTGATTGTGTATATGTACCACATTTCTTGATCCACCCACCTGTGCCTGGTTACTGAGGTTGATTCCATAACTTGGCTATTGTGAATAGTGCTGCAATGAACATAGGAGTGAAGACATCTCTTCAACAAACTGACTTCAATTTTTGGGGGTGCATCCCCAGATATGAAATTTTTAGATTATATGGTAATTCTTGTTTTTGAGGAACCTCCATCAGTTTTTTACAATACCTTTATTAATTTAAATTTCCATCAACAGTGTAAAAGAGTTGAAACTGTACATTTAAAATCACTATAAATTATATTGGCAAATACTATAGCTAATACATATCAAAAAATATGGTGACATACTGGGGAAAGCTATGGAAATACTGAAGCCAACAGATTAAAAATTACAACCTAGTAATGCTATGCCTGTTTGTATCATAGCTGTGTCTTTTACGGCTCCCTAGAGACAAACTTACAAGCTTTATACGTGATATGAGAATCATGCTGAAAATATTATAGTTCATTTCTGTTCTTTCTGTCAGAAAATATGTTCTCCAAAAGGTACAATAGAGAAATTTCTTTAGTATTCTAACGTTCTTTATTCTAACACCTTCCTCATTTTTCTAGACAATTGGCTAATATCAAACAGTATTAAGATAGTGCATCATCATTCAATAGTAAATATATTTACTAGCAGCTTTTTTTATTTAAAATAATTTCACGTTTCTTAATTTTTGTGCCATTGTTTTATTGGAGAAAGGTTATACTGTTCTTTACTAACAAATATGAGTAGTTATTTTAAGACATTTTAGTTATTAAGCATTTGCACTCTGAAAAACACCATTCATGCCCTTTAATCAAAACACAAGGAATACTTTAACACCCACGTAGACATATTCACCTCCTGCCACAGAAGTAGGCTAGTTCTGTGAAAAAGTCAGGGAACCCAGGAGTTTGAGACCAGCCTGAGCAACATAGCCAGTCCCCATCTCTACGAAAAAAATAAAAATAAAAATTAGCTGGGCATGATGGTGTACACCTGTAGCTCCAACTTCTCAGGAGGCTAAGGTGGAAGGATTGCTTGAGCCAAGGAGTTTGAGGCTGCAGTGAGTTATGATTGTGCTACTGCCCTCCAGCCTGGTGACAGAGCAAGACCCAATCTTAAATAAGTAAATAAATAGTAAATGATCAAATCAGACTAAGAGTCATACCAGATGGCAATAAAAGTTAATGTCTCCCCTCCTTGAGTATGAGCATTCATTAAAGAGAATAGATTATTTTAAGCAAAAAAGAAACTATATCAGGGCCATGTTCATGGATACACAGTCTGCACACACTCACAGGGTCCTATACTCAGAAGAGCCCACATTTGATTTAATAATCTACTTTCATCATCTTGAAATCAGTAATTTTTGGATAAGGGCCCCCACATTTTTAATTTTGCATTGTTCCCACAAGTTATGTAGCCATGCTTGACTCCATTTTCTTGTTTTTCTTTCTTGCTTTTATCAAATTTTAATGTGAGTTTAACTTGTTATCCCGCTACACACAAGCCAAAAATTTGTATTCTTTCTCCCTCCCTTTCATCTTTGTTTTTCTCTTGAGAGTTGACATAAAATTTAGTTTTCTATGACTATGTAGACAGATTTTGTGTGTGCTTCTTTGATACTTCTATAGTAATAAATTTAGAAAGACTAATATAAAAGAAAGGTACACAGATGATAGATAAAACAGGACAAAGATAGTTAAAGTATAAAGTTGAGGCATTGGAAATCAACAGCTGGTTTTCATTCTGCTAAGATGGAGTTTCCAACAGTCACAATCTCCATGAAAATGGAACAACAATAACTGTTTCCAGTTGGACCCAAGAGGCTAAAAGTGTATTTCCATTAGACTAGCCAAAACTAGTCTTCTGTCCAGGTGGTTTGTTTGGTTGATGACTCAGCTTGGGACTAACTTAAGTTTTTTATAGACTCCATAACTGAGGTCTATTTTTTTAAAAAAGTGAAATTATTAATATGTAGATATATTAATGACATTTTCATTTCCTTTCTTTTTTATCTAATGTTTTTGTATTCTAGTTTGCTCTTTTTCACAGAAACATTTCTTACTCCTACATTGGAGCCATTTGTAGTTTCATATTTGCAGAAAAGAACAGTCTATAAGTAAACTTTCTACTACTTAAAAGACGAACACTATTAACTTTAATCTGCAGTGAGACAAGAATATAAAGAATATAATCCGTAACTTAGTTTATACATGTGAAAAATCCCATTTATCTTTGTAATAGCTGAAAATGATCTAATGTTTCTAATAATATAGCATATTTCATAATGCATTATCATGTTAAAGGAAAGTTTCTTGGTTGGAAACACATTACAAGCTTCTTACAGTGGCAGCAGCTACTATGTTTTAATATTTACAGAGTACCTTCTGTGTGCTAGTTGCGGACTATCTCATTTAGCTTTGGTCATGTCCATCAATATCTTCGTTTTACAGATGAGCAACCTGAGTTACGTAACTTGGCCAACTCCACAGCCAATGAGTGGTCGGGCTGGGATTTGAATTGCATAACCTAGTTCTGAGTTAGGGTTGTGAAAACACTGACCTCCTCTGAGTCAGTCTTCAGAATCAAAAAGTAAGCAATGATAATAATTTTAAGAAGGCACATTGTTTACACATCAAAGCCAAAGAAAGGATTTAGCAGGTTGGTCACTTGACTACTGAGTCAACCTCCCACATCTTTACCATTGAAGTTGAGGGAAAAGGATCATTTCCATATGACTGCATTTTGGGTTTCCAGTTACTGAAAGCCCTTTCTCTTCCTGTATTTCTGGTTCAGCCTTAGCTGGTACACAAACTCCAGTCCAAAAATTCCTTCTCAGATCATTCTGTCTTCTAAAGGCATTTCAGTTTTGAGCTAAGAATTAGTTTAAGCCAGGTTCAACTACCATAAGAACTGTGTCATCGATACCAATAGAGATGAATGAAAAATAAAAATGGATTCAATTACATTGACTGGCCTATCATTACCAATTATCTACTATTTGGGAGCAGTGATTTTTTTTTCACCTTCTCTTAGTTGGTTTAATATTAGCTGTTTCTGCAATTTCTTATGCCCCTTTGCTCACTGTATCTAATCTTTTTATAACAACTCTGTACAGTAGTTTGTAGTAGTGGTAGCAGTATTTCACTGATGAGAAATTATCTCTTAAAAGAAGTAATTACTATCTTTGGGGTCACTTAAGAAATGCTGAAGGCTTAATTAAAACTCAGATCCCTCTGGCTCTCAAGTCACTATCCACTCTGCTCCCATATTATAATGAATCCTTAGCAAAGATATACAAATGTTTTTTTCCCTCTTCTTGGCTAGTAATGTTTCATGGCTTTTGCAAAGGAAAATAGTCATGATTAATCTCACTCTTCATTTACTGAGTATAATCTTCAGCACAATGTAGCTAATAAACTGAACATGCCTTGTCAGCACCCTGCCCCAAAATATTGCCCGAAGTGGCTATTTCTTGTGTTAATAAGAATATGAGAATCATAGCTTTCTTTTAAAAGGAATGATGATGTATGAATTTTCATAGCCACTCTATGGAGGATATTGCAAATGAAGTACAAGGAATATGATTAAATATATTATTGTCCTTTATATATGAAAAACAGTGTTTCCCCTAAATGGTTCCAATGATCTCTGTTCTTCCCCAAATCATCTAGGACCTCACTACTCACCCTCCGAAAGGTGAAGTCTAATCACTGTTGCCTTGAAACTGAGATTGTAACTTGCTTGCAACCAAAAGAATGTGGCAGAAGTCATTTGTGATTTGTGAGGCTAGGTGGTAGAAGATGGTGTAGCATTTGCTTTGGTAACTGGAACACTTGTATTGAAGCCCTGGGCTGCTGCCTCAGTGGGCTTACTTCCCTGAGACTACCATGCAGGGAGGACGCTGAATCTAGTCCACTTGGATAAACCCTGAGTTTATTACATAAAGAAAGAGATGCCTGGCCAGCCCTCAGCTGTTCCATTTTCCATTTTCCAGTTTCAGCCACCATTTGACTGCAATTGCAAGTGATTCCTCTAGCCAGAACCACCTGTCAGGAAGAGGGAGGTTTGGATATATTTCCCTGCAGAGGTCTTGGTGACAGCTGAGCTGAGCAGTGGTCTCCTGGTTAGGATCTGTGAGCAATGAGAAAGTGGCTGTACATATGTTTCCCTCTGCTTCTTGTACTTCATAACTCCTAAATTTCTTGCCTAGTTCTAAACCTGAGCTCCCAATCCTCCACCCATTCTGAGTCCTTTACTCCAACACATCTTTATGCTTCTGTAAGTTCCTCTTTCACAAGTGCACTCATCAGTTTCTCTTGCTTGCAATCAAGGACCCAGATGCTATTCCTCACATTTCAGCTTTCAGAGGCCTATTGCTTTATATCAGCATACTCACATATAATCACCTGATTTTGTTTCTGAGTAAAAGGATTAGTTTAAGGAGCCACTTAATCATCACTTTTAGAACTGTATAAAATTTTTGGCTAGTACCTAAATTATTTTCTCAAATCATGAGATGTCCTATAAGAAAGCATTTTGAATGTTTTTATAAAAGTATTCAGGTTTCTATAAATTAAGAGACAATAGAAGTTACAATTAGGTGTCACTAGATTAAAAAAAATAAAAGAAATTTCCCTCAACAAATAGAGGGTGAAACAACTTTGCTTAGATAACATTCATTCCCAGAACTCTTTGTGTGTCACAATGAATGTATAGATAACAATACCACTTTCAATTTACAGAAAGTCATGAAAGCTTAATCTTTTGTGTGTGAATGTGGAAGAACAAGGAACATAGACCAAACAGCAGATACAGGTAATACACATAGTCTTGAAGGAGTTGTAGAAATAGTGTTAGATTAGTGATTCTTTAAACCTAGTGTTCAAGTGAATGTAAAAGGGTCATTCCAGAGGACCAGAAGAAAGCTGTGTCCATGATGCTCCCATGATGCTCTCCTGATCTTTCTGGTCCTATTTTGCTATCAATCTGTTTCACATCAGTCTGAATCTTGTCTGTGCTCAGACCTTCAACAGTGTTTAGCACCAATGTTCATTCAGCTCATCTTATAATTAGCAAAAACAAAATGCTGAAAACAAATGCTCCCTATAATTGGGGCTAATTTGAATTAGTAGAACCACTCCATCCCTATGGGATCTTACGGAAGCATGCTAGTCCTTGATGTAAAGCAACTTCGCTGCTGCAGTTGTGGCCCTGGTGGCTTCTCTAGAATAGATCTTTTCCCTAACATGTTGGAGTAACCAAGAAAAGAGAGCTAGAGAGAGCATATGACACAGCAGTGCTCTAGTCTTGTACACTGGATATTCAAGTATAATTCTTGATGCCCACCAAATGCCTTAGCAGTAAAAAATAAGCACATTGTGCTAACGTGTAATAGCAGAAGCTATCATTTTCGTCATAATTTTACTTAGTGCTAGCTATTGCACCAGACAATAGCAATACAATAAAAAGCAGGAAAAAAAAAAGAAGACAGAAAAAAATAGTTTCTGCAAACAAGCTGTTCATATTCTAGAAGAGGTGACAAATAATTAAATAATCCCTTAAATGTAAAATTACAACTCTGGCATTTAATATAGTATAGAGGTATGTAGTGTTAAAAGGGCCTATGAATATTTGAGCTGATGTTTGTAGGATTAGTAAAGTTAATAAGAATGAAATGAGAAAAATAAAGTGTTTAGGCTGGGGAAGTCCAAAGCCCTTGAGGCAGGAGGAAGCATAGACAGAGAAGGACTTGTAGAAGGCCAGTGCAGGGGAATACAGAAAGTGCCAGAGAGTATGCTGCCCAAGGAAGATGGATAGCTGGGTGGAAGCCATGTCATACTGGCACTAAGCTGAGTGACTAATGTGTCTGGCATTTTGTGGAACTACAAACAAAAGCTTCTCAATATTGAAAGATGCCGCCCAAGGAGCTGCATGGGGTAACCCAATTAACAGTTTCCATCTAGGCAGAACAAACTATGTGTGACAAAACATAGACATTAGTCACTCAGCTTAGTGCCAGGTATTGAACTGACAAGGCTCACACTTGCCCTGATAAGGCTCTGTCATCTTTAATCCATTCAAAGTGGATTAAAGAAGTTTCAACTTGTGGTCTCTGAGAAAGATGGTTGCCCTGATTGAAAAAAAAAGATAGGAAAAGGAAAGGAGAGAAAGAGAGAGAGAAAAGCATTGTCTGTGGTGAGGTAGAGAAGGCAACTAGCTCAGGGAGGCCAGAGAAAGATCCACCCATTGTAGCAACACTGAATCAAAAGTTCAGGCGGCTCCTTGTCAGTTCTGAAGGGATCTTTTCCAGGGGTCCTATCTATCAGCTCTCAGCTCTCAAGTGCCCCCTTTGGGGAGGTAAAAGCTCCCCATGTCTCATGATCCTGTACATGCTTAGTCCTGACACCTACGCTGTAGGTGTCATCAGCAAAGAGTGCAAGGCAGATTAACCCAAAGAGAATAGTGGTTAACATCCCATAGTGCCAAATCAATTATTAACCAAGAGAGACTTTACTGAGAGGGGCCTCTAATCCCCTACATTTTAGGAAGGACTCTAACTTTCCTATGCTTGGCCTCAAACCTAAGTTTGGTCAAGCATCCTTGCCTTATATTCCTGCCTGTAATCCCAGCACTTTGGGAGACTGAGGCATACAGATCACCTGAGGTCAGGAGTTTGACCAGCCTGACCAACATGGTGAAAATCCATCTCTACTGAAAAATACAAAAATTAGCCAGGCGTGGTGGTGCATGCCTGTAATCCCAGCTACTTGGGAGGCTGAGGCACAAGAATTGCTTGAACCCAGGAAGTGGATGTCTCAGTGAGCTGAGATGGCGCCATTGCACTGCAGCCTGGGCAACAAGAGTGAAACTCAGTCTCAAAAAAAAGGCGGGGGCCTTTAACCTTCTCTGTCTTAGGAGAGACACCCTCCTAAGTTGGGCCTCTAACCCAATGCCATCCTTTACTGGGGTAAAATGTACCCCACCACTTACTCAAAGTTGGTGTTGCAAACTATTTCCTTCAGGTAGGGGGTCTCCTCAGTATAGTCCCTTCATGGTCACCAGGAAGATGTTACCAGAAAGGGGTCCTGATCCAGACCCCAAGAGAGGGTTATTGGATCTCATGCAAGAAAGAATTCAGGGCAAGTCCATACAGTAAAGCGAAAGCAAGTTAATTAAGAAAGTAAAGAAATAACCTTTTCTCCTAAATCTTGATAATAAATGCATTTCTTTCTAAAATTTGACATTTAAAACTGTCAAGTATTTTTTTTTCTTTAAAGCTGACCATTTAAGGGGAATATGATATTTTTAAAAAGTGGAAAATATATAATTACCCTTCATGGCCTTGTTTATTAGATTGGCCAAAACAAACAAACAAAAAACAATTCAGTCTATCTGTAAGCAAAAGACAACATTTCTACTTCTACTTGTACTTTTTGGGTAAAAAGAAAGTACTTATTATTATATATGGTTCCTAGATTTTCATATATTTGAAAATCTGATTACTATTTTAAGAGATTTCTCATTGATTGTACAGAGTTTCCAGTACTCCATGCCAAAACCAGCTTCTTATTATAACAGTATCTTGTAACAAGACGTAGCGTCTGAAGCAAGTTCTCATTTAGTTTCATTCCTTCCTCATACCTATGGTCTTTCTTCTCGTAATTTTCTTTCTGTAACGTTGGTGAAATGGACCCACAGTCCGAAGGCCTGTGTTTGAACTTGTGTTTATTCATTCACATACTGTATGAATCTGTACAAGTCAGGTGAAACCTGGGAACTTTGGATTCCTCATTTGTAAAAAGCAGATGATACCTCCCTCCAAGGTTTATTTGAACATTGAATAATATTTTTTGTAAAAAATGCATCTGATTATAGTTCTTAATTCTCAATACACAATTCATTCATTGAGCAATATGAAATGTCACTAACCATTCAGGTTTTCTCTATTTTGTAGCCTTTCCTGATTCCATTACTCTCTCTTGTTTTACCAAAGCACTTCATATGTGCCTATATATTACCCTTATTACATTATGCCATCATCTTTTCCATGGTTTTTTCTCTCTAGCTGTTTTATGAGCTTTAAAATTAGAGAACTATTTTTAATAGACTTCATTTTTATAGAGCAGTTTTAGGTTTACAGAAAAATTGCACAGAAATTAGAGAATCTCCATACACCCCTTCTACCCCTCCTTTATTTTTCCTTTGATACGTTATTATTAACCAAAATTCAAAGTTTACACAAGATTCACTTTTTGTATTGTACAGTTCTACAGGTTCCGAGAAATGTGTAACTGTCATGTATCTACCATTACAGTATCACACAGAACAGTTTCAGTGCCCCAAAACTGCTCTGTGCTCCACCTGTTTATCCCTCCCTCCCTCAGCCTAACCCCTGGAAACCATTGATCTTTTTACCATCTCCACAGTTTTGTCTTTTTCAATATTTTCAGTATTTATATAGTTGGAATCATGTAGTATGTAGACTTTCAGACTGGCCACTTTCACTCAGCAATATGTGTTTAAGATTCTTCTATGCCTTTTGTTTGATATCTCATTTCCTTTTATTATTGAATAGTATTCTACTATTTGAATGTAACCAGTTTGTTTATTCCCTAACCTTTTGAAAGGCATCTTGGTTGCTTCTAAGTTTTGGAAATTATGAGTAACTCTGCTATAATCATTTGTGTGCAGGTTTCTTGCTTGTAGACATAAATTTTCAACTCGTTTGCATAAATACCTAGGAGCATGATTGCTGGATGATGTAAGACTATGTTTAGCTTTGTAAAGCAAATTGCCAAATTGTCTTCCAAAGTGACTGTGACATTTTGCATTCACACCAGGAATAAATGAGAGTTTCTGTTGCTTGCCGCGGAATGCATTTTAGTCATTCTAATAGATGTGTTGTGGTGTTTCATTGTTTTAATTTGCAATTCCTTAATGATACATGATATTGAGCATATTTTCATATGCATGTTTACCATCTTTATATCTTCTTTAGTGAGGTACTTGTTCAGATCTTTTGCTTATTCTTTAATTTTTTTTTACTTTTTTTTTTAACTTTTCAGTCTTTAGAGTTTTTTTTTTTATATTTTATATATCAGTTCTCTATCAGATATTTGTCCTGCAAACATTTTATCCACGTCTGTAGTTTGTCTTTTTATTCTCATAATAGTGTATTTACAAAGAAGTTTTTAATTTTAGTGAAGTTCACCATACCAGTTCTTTCCATGATTTATGAAAAGCTATATATTTTTTTTTTCGAAAATTTTGCTTTTTACTGCTTCTTACTGAGGTGGCTCTCCTATTCATTTGTGTATCCACTTATCTATCACCATGTCTAGAATTTATTCAGGAGGCTTCCAAGTAGTTTTGATAAAATAAGTAAATTTAGCATTTTCAGTAGGTATATCAGACAGGGTCCTAGAAGGAAATGGCTAGTATAACAAGCTGGAGACTGGAGGATTGTTTTAATTAAGGAAGAGGGTTAAGGAACCAACATTGCATGTGGGTTCTCTTAACTTGCCCACACCCTTCCTTAGAGGTGTGGACAAGTTAAGAGAACCCACATGCAATGTTGCAGTATCCATGGACCAGCAACAGCAGGAATCTCAAGTCCAAAGGGCAAGGAGAGGAAATAGTTGAGAGCTAGAGCCTCAGACAAAGTGACATGGAATGAAGTTGTAATTGTAGAAGAACACAAATGTTAATAAGTCTATAGAATCAGGAAGGGAGCAGGAGTACCTCTGTCTCATCTCCCATCTCCTTCCAAGTTCTTTCATAAGCTGAATTCAGCCAGAAATCAAAAGGCAAGAGAGCGTGCATGATAAAATCTTCAGAAGTCACCTTTCAGAGCAGAACAGAAAAAAGCAAATGATGGGTAGGGAGGGAAAAGAGGGCAAAGAGAGAGTGAACAGCTCAGGCAGTTTCTTTTAAAATTAATTGGAAGTAGGAAGAGGTGGGGATGCAATCTTAATAAGGTAGCTCTCTTACAGATTGGCAAAAATTTTGGCCAGGCATGGTGGCTCATGCCTGTAATCCCAGTGAAATCCCAGCAATTTGGGAAGCCAAGGCAGACAGATCACTTGAGATTAGGAGTTTGAGACCAACCTGATCAACATGATGAAACCCCATCTCTACTAAAAATACAATAATTGGCCAGGCGTGGTGGCGCTTGCCTGTAATCCAAGCTACTCTGCATGCTGAGGCAAGAGAATTGCTTGAGCCCAGGAGGCGGAGGTTGCAGTGAGCCGAGATTGTGCCATTGCACTCCAGCCTAGGCGACAAGAGTGAGACTCTGTCTCGAAAAAAAAAAAAAGTTATAATGCCTGGCCCCTATTATTAGAACAGTGCTGACAAAAATATCTTGATAACTTCATCCTGCCTTGATGTAATAGCTGCAGGTTCCCTCCGATTTCCCACTTAGGTACTTCTTCCAAATCAAGCACACAAAGGAGATATGGTATATAATAACAACAGAACTTAAAAAATCCAGAGGCCATAAGAGGCAGCATATCTGCCAACCCATTTGTCCAATATGCTGTGGGCCTAGTAATCATGACTATAACATACGATACATGGGACAGGTGTGTGTGGATAAAAGTTAAGGTCAGTGATCAAGGCAAATAAGCTATAACCAGGTGAAGGACGGTTAATTCTGAATGCAGCTCAGGGTGATCAGAATATCCCAAGGCCAACCCAGGTCTTTTGAGGATGAATAAATTGTCACCACCTTTATCCAGCTCTACCTGGTAAGAAGATGCTCATGGGAAAGTAACTTTTCCCATTGCCTTTTTGAAAAAAGAGCTTGTACCCTGGAAGATACTCTCCTTGAAATGAAGAGCTTAACTAAATTGATATCTATTGTCTATTCATAGAGGATGAGAAATTGCAAGGTTTTATATTTTCATTCAGTATAAATATCAAAAATTAAAGACCAACACAAATATGTCCAATTGTTTTTGACAAAAATGCATAAGCAAGTTAATAAAGGACAGCCTTTTCAACAAACGACAAAGGGTACAGGAGCAATTGAACAATGCTACCAAAAAGGAACCAGCACCTAAGTCTCTCGCTTTATACCAAAATCAACTCAAAATGGATCACAAATTTACAAAACCATAAAATTTTTAGCAAAAAACATGAAAAATTCTTAAGGCCTAGAGTTAAAGAGCTTGTAGACATAATAGCAAAACAACTATAAAAGGAAAAGAAATTATAAATTGGAAGTCATTAAAATTTAAAACTTTTACTCTGTAAAAGAACCTGCTAAGAGGATGAAAAGACAAGCTACAGACTAACACAGAATATTTGCAAACCACGTATCTGATGAAAGACTAATATCTAGAATGTATAAAGAATTTTCAAGATTTGACAATAAATAAAAAATAAGTCACTGGGCCTGGTGGCTCATGCCTCTAATCCCAACACTTTGGGAGGCGGAGGCAGGTGGATCACCTGAGGTCAGGAGTTCAAGACCAGCCTGGCTAACGTGGTGAAACCCCAGCTCTACGAAAAATATTACAAAAAATTAGCTGGGCATGGTGATGGGCACCTGTAATCCCAGCTATTCAGGAGGCTGTGGCAGGAAAATCACTGGAACCCAGGAGGTGGAGGTTGCAGTGAGCTGAAGTCACACCACCACTACACTTCAGCCTGGGCAACGAAGTGAGACTCTGTCTCAAAAAATAAATAAATAATAAATAAACGATGCTGAAAATACAAAATACTGACAACTTCAAATGCTGGCAAGGATGTGGAGAAACTGAACCACTATTAGATTTGTGGTGGTAAAGTGGAATGGTATTACCACTCTGGAGAATAATTTGTCAGTTTCTTAGAAAAAGTAAACATAAAATTACCATAAAACAAACATGAGAACTTTTTATGAGTTTTGCCATTTCATCTTTATACTAGTTAATGAAATATAGAATATATCAAATTGTTATGCTAGTGCAATAGATTTATTATACAGTGACACCATCTCAATAATCTGGACACAGATGATAAAATGTAGTATCCCTCTTCAAAATCTATAAATATTTTCTTCAATTCAGAATGTGAACTCTATTTCATTAAGTAATTATAATATAGAATTCAGGCTCCTATCCTTAATGTCAAATTAAACCACTGAATTGCACATAAAAGAAAATCAAAATAGAAGAGTCAGTGACACACCAAGTGTCTTGTAACATTGTTTTATTTTCAGCTACATAGACATCTTTCTCGTGTATTGTTACCAGAACAACTTGTATAGGGTTTTATGGTTTGGGGTAAACATTTTTAAAAAATGAACTTGTCTCTATTATACAGAGTTATAATATTAAAATGGCTTACAGACTATATTTTTCAGAATGTAGGTAGCTAGACTGTAATCCTGTTGAGGAATCTTTCCTATTTAAGCTTATAGGATGAAAATATGTAATTAAAGTCTTCTGATCATAGCTTGAGACCATCAAGGGAATGTTTAGTTTCCTCCACAAAGAGCCACCAGGATTTTTTCATAATCTCCCTTGGTTTCATCCTGATGATTCAAAAACAAAGTATACATAATGTTACTCAAAACCACAATTAGTCTAAATTTTTTTTAATTATAGAAGAATTCTTTTTAGACTTAACTGTAGATGAGATTATATATTACCATTTATTTAGTTAAACAATATGTATAGCAAATAACTGATATTTCTTGATCATTGCATAAAAATGCAATAGCTTCCAAGACTGAGATTACAAACTTTTCTCAATTAATTAAATTTTATATTAGTGCCATTGTTTTCTGTGAATAAAATATCACACAGAATTAAATAAGTACAACACAATGTAATCTCATGTTGTATGTGAAGAAATACCTGATTCACTCACCAGAAGAAGAGAAATGTATAGTGCCTGTGATTTTCTCATGTTTTCTGGGTAGATTTTAGTTATCCAATATGAATAATTAATTAAATTTAAAGAGTTATGTATCTTTCAATAAGTTCAAAACCCTTGACTATTCTTTGTCTTATTTTTTAGCATTCTAATGAGACAACTTGAACATCAATTTTAAGCATTTTACATGTGATAAAATTAAAATAAATATTTTGAATAAGAAGTTTCTAATCCTCTGACCAATATTAATGGCAAAATAAACCATAATGTCTATCTACCCTAGAGGAAACACTAAAATGTTTTGCTTGCTGAATTTTATGCATGGGAAACTAAATGTTTCCATGACTTTGGTTGAAAAATGTACTATTTCAGTAGAGCACTCACTAGTAGATTTTACCAGTAAAAGTTCAATTTACTCATGAAGTATACACCATAATATGTTGAATTAATCTTACATATTAAATTTATAGATATAATAAGTCAACTCTTCTCTTTGAAAATCTTGCAAAAAGAACTTTCATTTGTGGGGATGGCATTAGAGGAATCACAACATACCAGGATGGCTTGGCAAAGAGAGATGCCGTACATCTTCTGATAGAATGCTTTGATATCATTCATGTCAATTTCAGAACGTGAAACCATAATCCTGATCAATGCCTTATGGCGAGTTCCAATACCCTGGCCAAAACAAATGATAGTGTCTCATATTCAGAAAATACTTTCATTGAAGAACATGAATTTTAAAGTGATGGCTTCTTACTCTTCCGTATAATTTTTATAGAGAAACTAGCCACACACACACACACACACACACACACACACACATACACACACAGCCCTTACACAAATGGTAATGAAATAAAAAGAAACAATCTTCTACATTAGCAGTAGGTATAGAAAGGAGTCACAACTTCCTAATTGGTCTCTTATCATCCAGTCTCTACACTATCCAATAATTATAAATAAAGGGAACTTCTAAACTACAAATCAAATCATCTAGTCCATCTATTTAAAACATGTCAGTGATCTTCTGTTGCTCTTAGAAACAAAGTGATAGAAACTAATCACTTTTTTAGGGCTTACAATATCCTGCCTAATTCTACCATCTCTCCCACTGTGCACCATCACTCTATACTTACTTTCTTGAAAAGTTCTGTTACTTTTTGCCTTCAAGCCTGTGTGTAGGTTACTTCTTCCACTTGGACCATCCTTGCTTTATGCCCCATCTCTTCCACTCTTGCCCTCATCTGGCTCATTTCTACTCAAACCTTAGGCTGTAGTTTAGCTGACAGCAGTGCTACATGTTCTAGAGTCTGGAGTATATGTCCCACTTTGCTCTTCCATGGCACCAGGTATTCATCATTATCCAACGAAATATCACACTAGACTATCACAGAAAGTGGGCAGCAGCTATGCTAACAATTGCAGAGCAGTGCCTAGCATGTCCATCATTTCATAGATGCTCCTTCATATTATTCAAATAGTAGATCTTTCCTTCTCTCTCTCTGAAAACCTCTTTATTTTGGAGTTGCAAAGAAAAAATGAAGATAACTTCAAAACTATTCATTTGTGGGCTCAAAATATCAATACAGAAGTTGTACCGTGTATAATACTGTGCATGTCAGAAAGTAAAGTGACATAGTTGATCTCAAATACATCTTTCTACTTCTTTAATCATAGAATGACATTTCAAAATATTCAACTATTAATCTGTGACATGAAAGACAGAATAAAATAAAAACTACAAATCAGACTCATAAAGTGGAAGATTATAAAACTCACAACCATAAAGGAAGTAGGCCACTAAATTACACATTAAAAAAGAAAGTATATCACCCTTCCCGTGGTGACATGGGTTTCTTAGCAAATCACAAGTGAGCTATAAATCACTTACAGGCTCACTTTCCAATCTCACCTGTAAAAAAACAATGCACCAAATCTAACAGAAGTTTATTCTAAGAAAGTAGTGTATTACATCCTCCATCGAATAGAACAAGGATTCTCTTTCATGGGAAGATATTAAATGTGTGATTTTCAAACAATGTGAGGTTTTCTGTTCTTTCTACAAATAATTTTTCCTCTAAGCAGGGCATATAAGTAGAATGGTACATACTTTCATGGCCTGATGAAGCTTCTCTGCAAAGAAAGCTGGTTTGCTTGTGGCACACTTCACTGTAAGAGAAGCAAATTTCAGTTGATGTATTTACCATGACAAAAAAAAAAGAAATATGCATATGAAAGAAACAGGAAATAGAGAATTCTGTCAATAGGATTCTATCCCTCATCACCATTCTTTGTCTCCCAATATAGGGCAGTTAACTTATGAGAAGGTATTTGTGACTCTCTAGATGGTGGTTTTAAATATTCTTTCCCCTGAGGACCAATTTTTCAATACCTTAAATACATCTCAACAGCAACTTCAGTAGTTAGCGCTATCCTGCATATAGTCTCCTTGGTAGTGGAGAAACCAGTAGGTATTCAAGGCTATATAAATACTTATGTTATTATAAGAATATTTAAAAAGAACACCTGGTGAACAACAGACAGTGCAGACTACTAGAGAGGGCAGCGAGAGAGGGGGCATGGGTCAAAAAAAACTACCTGTTGGGTACTGTACTCACTACCTGAGTGCAGTACACTCATAGGACAAACCTGCACATGTACCTCTGTATCTAAAATAAGAGTTGCAAAAACAAATACGTAAAAATGAATAAATAAACAAACACCCTGGGGTAGGATGGACTTAAATATAAAGCAGCACCCAAATAATACTAGCACATGCCAGTTCATAGTGTTCTTCATCTTGTTGAGATCTATGGACCAACAGCATTGGTATCAATGGGAAGCTTGTTAGAAAAAGCAGAATCTAAGTCCCACCCCTGACCTGCGGAATCAGAATCTGCATTTTAACTACGCTTTCCAGGGGATTCGAGTGCATAGTCATGTGTGAGAAAACTGCTTGAGAACATAGGTTCCCCAACCCTGATGGTTGTCTGGATAACCAGGGAGTTCTTTTAAAAGTATAGCTTTTTAGAAGCCAACTCAGACCCACCGAATCACACTCTCCTAGACCTGCCCAAGAACGCACTATTGACAAGCAGTAGACCAGGACTTGAAGTTACATTTATCTATTTCCAGATCCCGTGCTCTCCATGACCATTCTGAATTGCCTCTGTGGTGTCCCCAGCCTGGTACATTGCTTGATATAAGTAGGTGCTCAATAAGTATAGTCTATCTCTCTATATTTTTGAAAAGGGGAATAATATCTGTTGTTAGGAAGGTTATAGTACTTTGCCAATCTTATATGTTGCTTCTGTTTGAAACAGGTACACTACCATTGTTTTTTGTTTTGTTTTGTTTTATTGGTTTTGTTGTTGTTTTTAAGTATGGAATAGCATTGAAAATACAATTTCTAGTTAGAAAACACTTTCAACAGAAGAACTACATACCGATAGCTGTGAGGCATTTTTCAATGTCACCTTTCAACTCCAGGTCCAGAACTTTGTTCATGTCGTGCTTACTGTACTTGGTGTATTTCTGAAATACTGAATATTAAATTTAAACTAAGATATATACAAAACATTCTTTTCTTTAGAAAGCTTTAGCAAAATCACGCCTCAAGAATTTTTAGAATAACAACTTCGGCTACACTTTTTAAAGCAATTTACACAATTAATCCTCTCCTAGGAATGTAACTCACATGGCCATTTTGGTACTCCTGTATATTTTGGGAAAACGTTTGCAACTGTTGACAATTATTAGAAATGGCATGTGATTGACAACCATAGCACTTAAAACTACAGCAGTTCTAAGAGCCACAGCAAATAGATCTTTCCTTATATAAAGACCTAGGCACTGAATTTCTCCTACATTTGACAGTAGAAATCAGTATGCTGTTATAAGATGATGAACTTTAGATAATCATCATTACTTTTCCATTGCCTTGGCTTCTGAGAGGCTCAGAGCTAAATCTTGTGCTCAAAGGCCAGACCTATTTCTGAGTGTTGTTTTGTTGTTTTTCCAAAGCACCTACATATTTTTTTCTTCATTTAACTCTGAGGCTTTTTTGTTTTGTTTTTCTTCATTCTAATTTTATTTATTCTGTTATGCATGTCTTTTTTCCACATATATTCCAAATCTTTTAGGACATTAAAAGCAGTGAAAATAATGAAATGATATTCCACATGCACAAGTCACAAAATGTGTATTAAATATTATAAAATAGTGACTGTACAAAATTGGACAAATGGGCAAATAACAATAATGGGTCAGGAATACTATAGCCGTTTGATACAGGAGAGACATTGCTAAAGTCTTCTGTTTTTACTTTCTCTTACTTTTCCTCAAAAAAGAAAATTACGTCTTCCATAAACAGATTCCAGAGAAAAACATTTTCTTGTTACCTCTGCGAAGATGTGGATAGCTTCTGGTAGTAAGAATGGTATTGAACACGTTTACATCTGTCCCCTTTCTCCTTTCTCCTGCTTCATACAAGGCCTGTCAAGAAACACAAAAGTAAACACTTCACTATCTACTGAAATGATATCTGCACAAGAATATTAGACCTTGTCAAAGATTATCTAGGCAGTTGCTTTGTGCTCAATACGATCAGAGTAGTCAACAATAAGATTGCAAGTTCTTTAAAGATGGGGACCTTATTTTGTTTGTCAAATATCTTCCACAGTTTCTCTCAAGGTGCCTTGTAAACACTGGAGACTGAATATATGTTTGCAGAATAAATGTTTGCTGAACTAAATTGCTTTAAGATTATGCTCTATATCAAGACAACTCCAAGGGGATCTCTAAAAGGATTTTTACTCTATGTTATTTAAAGTAATTATCAGCAAATGTTACTTATAAATCAATAATTCAACCATAACCTGGACCTTGCATTTTGATGTTAGAATTTCTGGATTCAAATTCCGACTCTGCAATTTCAAAGCTGTATCTTCTTAGACAAATAATTTAACCTCACTAAACTATAGATTTTTTTTCTTTTATATATTAAAAACATAATACCTGCCCTATTGTCACAAGCAGTCTCTATTAACTTTGGAATGTTAATTACCATCATTCTCTTGGGTCACGTTAATCCATGTAGCCTTCATAAATATGTAGTAAGAACCCTGATAGTCTTAAAATGGAAAGTAAATTCAGAAGTGTCAAAAGCAAATAAGAATTTTTTATTATGGGCAATTATTCAAATGCTAATTCTTGTTCTTTAATATGTTTGCACAATTTCTATTAAAATTATAAAACCTTCAATGTACGTAAAAAGTTATTTTGCACTTTTCAGGCAAATTGATCTGATATGTATGCATTTATTCAACAAAAGTTAGTGAGTACATATTATGTGCATGATAATGTACTGGTATAGCAGAAGTGGATGAAGATACCAAAAAGTCTATTCTTAGTGAAGCATTGTAATGAATTATCTAGAGAATACCGTTCCATTAGAAGGCATAACGCAAATTATAGTTGCTTGTTTTTTTGTTTAAAGAGGAAATTCCAGGCCTTAAAATGGTATGATTTTTCTTATGTTGTCAGTGGATTGGTATATAAAGAACCAGCAATGTCGCTGAAACTCTATAAAACAATATGTCAGAAAGTCTATATTATTATAATTTATCCTATATTATTAATTTAATATCATTACAATGATATTTTAGCATTATAAATTGACATCTATAAACCATTCCAATGTTCTCTGTTAAAAATAATATTAAATGTGTTTACTCTTTCCATTACACATAATAAAAAAATTACTTTTCCCCTTCTTATACCTAGTACAATGAGAGAGTTCAGAGTGTTTTTTCGACCAATTCTTGGGAATGACAAATCAAATTTGTATTGTTCTTTTTCAGTTCTCTCTGGTTTTATGAATAATGAGAGATACTGAAAACTTAAAGACTACATTTTTTTCTCTCTTGGGCTACAGAAAGGCATGCTTCATTCAGGAAATGAACATTAACAAGCCACTGGTCTCTCAGAAGATCTTAGATTTGCCATCACAGGGCATCATGGGGTAGCAGCAACTAAGGTAGGAAGATGGACTGCAGCAGTATTTTGTAAGCACTTGCTTACCCTGGCATCCGTATCAGCCAAGTCTTCATTCACACCAAAGTCCTCAGATCGGTCACCCTGAAAGAAATCCCATTCTATTGTAAGCTCTTCTCTAGCATGTAATTGCATGATTTACTTAATTCTCTTAAACTCAGATAAATAATATTCTTTGAGAAAACCATTCTATTTTACTCATTTCTAGAAAGAGCTCAGATCCAAGATTTTATTTGCAATGGTTTTAGATGTTCTTCCCCTCCAAATCCCAAGTTAAAATTTGATCCCAGTGTTAAAGGCAGGGCCTAAAGAGAGGTATTTGAATCCTGGGGCTGATCTCTCATGAAGAGACTAATGCCATCTCTGGGGATAAGTTCTTGTTCATGAGACCACCAGAGCTGGTTGTTAAAGAGCCTGGCACCTCCCCATTCTCTCTCTTGCTTGCTTTTTTGCCATGTGGTCTCTGCATACACCAGCTCCCTTTCCTCTTCTGTTAGGAGTGGAAGCAGCCTGAGGCTCTCACCAGACACAGTTGCCCAATCTTGAATTTTTTAGCCATCAGAATCATGAGCAAAGTAAACCATTTTTTCTTTAAAAATTACCCAGCCTCAGATATTTCTTTATAGTAACACAAAATGGACTACAAAATCACTCTTTATGTAACAAGAGGCATTTCCTACAGGATTTGAGTTGTACCTTAGCAAGAGAAAGCAAAGCGTTCCTAAAATCTCCAGATGTGTCCGAGGATATGTCTTTGGCCAGATCTCTCTTCAGTTCTGAGAAGAAAGGAAAACAGATTTTACAGTAAACCAGTGATGAATAATAATAATAATATCTGACATCTCTAAATTGGTTGAAAATTCACCGTGCCACAGTGTTCAATGATTTATGGAATACTGTGGCAAAATATCATCATTTTTAAATAAAAGAAAAATTAGAGCAGGTCAATTTTTGGATCATTGAATTTATTTCCTATGAAGCAATGGGAGCAATTTAGGTAATACTGTGATTGAAAATTCACAGTCATAAAGCTTTTGTTAAAAATAAATTGTATAGGTATGCATTAGCAATTAATTCTGAAATATAACATGGCATAATTTCAGCAGTAGAACAAATAAAATAATTGTTTAAAAGAACAAAAATGGAGGTACTTGCTTGAATGCAAATTATTTATTTAGTTTAAAAACTGTAAATGTCTTATAAGTAATGTAGTTTGATGATTTGTGTGTGTGTAAACACTTCTATTTAACTATGTAAAATAATACTGCAATAGGAAAAGTTAATTGAATTTGTAATTGACTAGTGTTATGGTTTTGATATTGTTTATTTGGCCCTGCCAAGTGTCATATTGCAATTTATCCCCAATGTTGAAGGTGGGGACTGATGGGAGGTGTTTGGATAATGGGGGCAGATCCCTCATGAATGGCTTGGTGTGAGTGAGTTCTCATTCTTAGTTTCTTTAAGAAATGGCTGTTGAAAAGAGCCTGGCACCTCCTTTTCTCTCCCTCCCTCTCTGCACACATCTGCTTCTGTCTGCTTTCTGCCATGAGTAGAAGCAGTATGAGGACCTCATCAGAAGTAGATGCTGGTCCCATACTTCTTATACAGTATTTCCTTTCTTTATAAACTACTTGGTCTCAGATATTTCTTTATAGCAACACAAAGGGACTAAAACAACTTGAAACTGGGCAATTTAATAAGCTATCATTGGCATATATCTTGGCATAATGAAAAAATATGAACATTTATTTTTATAAACTGTTTTATCAAACAAAAAATTATTATCATTGATACAATGAGAAAATGAAGTTTAAAAACTTCCTTATTTTTATTCTTTTATTAAATTCCATTAAAAACGATATGCAAAAGATATTGTATTCTCCATGCTTGGTATGAGACTCAAACAGAAAGATCTTCTATGTGCCACGTATTGAGTTGGGAAAGCAAAAAAGCCAGCAGCTCAGGGAAATGAGAAAAGGAAAATGGTAACAGACTTACAGTTACCCTCTTTTCAGTGTTGAGCATGTTATTTAAATGAGATGCTTCACTGAAGAGATAAAAGAAGCTAAACTAGTCTTTTATTCTCATGAATTTAACAAAAGATAAAGAGTGAATTGCATACGTTCATGTTCATAACAATAAAGTTAAGGTTTCCAACAGAGAATTATAAGCACCCAATTCTTT
This sequence comes from Cacajao melanocephalus, assembly GCA_963573385.1. Lineage (NCBI taxonomy): Eukaryota > Metazoa > Chordata > Mammalia > Primates > Pitheciidae > Cacajao > Cacajao melanocephalus. Next base: position 54,749 of record CAUYLG010020827.1, read on the forward strand.
TTCAAGGACAAATGAAGAACATTTTGTTAAAAGATTTTTTTTGTTATAATATACTCTTTCCAAAATAAATAGCATTGGGACATTTTTATTAAATGCAATCCAGAATAACAGAAAAATATTTTTCAGAGAAAATTTTAAATTCAATGCTCTGAATTGAAGTTTCCATTATAATCGTATGTGGCCATTTATCCTAGAGGATCATTTTCTATTAAAACACAAGCTTGATGCGGATTGGTACACCATCTCCCTTGTCAACAACCTAGCAACACGTGTTGCCTGGTAACAGCATTTAATAGACATGTGCCAAACAATAAAGAAACATTTTGGTATGTAGAGATTCCAACGCTGCCATAATTAACATACACATTTAATCTTAAGAAAGTATATCAGATTTCCTTTTCAACTAAGGCATTTGGACTGTTGGACATTACAACTTACCCTCTCTGTAGACCCTGTTAATGTCTCTGATTTCTTTGTTAGTTCTTGATGCCAAAATCTCAATCAGAGTGTCTTCATCAGTTCCAAGGCCCTATTTGAAGAGGAAAAAAAGGAGAAATGTAGAAAAAAAAATCTTTATTCAAGAGGATCAATTCATTTTTGGTGTTCCAAAATTTTGTTCAACTCTGTCATTTAGTAAATTTCACCCACAATATTTAATAATTACAATAAGTGCTATCTATTACATTGCTCTAAAACAAAACAGGTTTATCATCAATATTTTGTGTAAAAATAAAAACGCAAATATATGACTCATACAGTGACATGACACAGAAGGTGTTATAGTGCCAACATTTATGTTTTCATGTATATATTAATTCCTTCATTGAGTTATTAATTCTTTAAACTTTCACTGATTGACTTGCACTGTACTAGATTTTGAAAATAACATAAGTGTAAGTGATTTGCCCAATACATTCTCTTGAGGAAAGGAGTTTGCTTAAATTGGATTATTTACCTTCATGGCAGCACGAAGTTCATCAGCATCAAACTGCGCTGGAGTTTTTAGCATAGCTAAAACAACCTCCTCCAGGTGACCTGTAAGGGCTTTCTTCAGGGTTTCATCCAGGGGCTACAAATAAAAGATTAGAATCAGGGCATCTAATAAGTAACATGCTGGGTTAAAAAATGCGGTATTACTGACTTTGGGTCATCGTACAACTGATCCCTAAACCCACCATCTTTTAGAGCTTCTTCCCTTCACATACAAAGTGTACCAAATATTTTGAAACATTATCTTAGTCTTTTAGATCTAGAGAGATTAGAATAAAATTTATTGTTCACCGATAACGTTTTAAAGGATAGGGTTCATAATCTTTTATACAGGGGAGAATTCACAAAGTTTAAAACATAGAGGACTGTGTGCTAACAGAAAACAGTAGTAAAATTACTTTTAAAATAATATATTCGTGTTTCCAATCTTTGAGGTTTGTACATCTCAAATAAACAATATAATCAGATGTTGAAATTATATGGTTTTCTAATTTCATTGTTTTAAAAAAACTGTTCATATTTGATATAAAAGACATAAGGCTTATTTTTAAAGTTGAATTGTATATCAACTTTAGGCATTAAACAGCTCAGTTTAAATATTAGCGCATTACAGTCAGACCATATTCTTTATTGCCAATAGCAATCTTGATGTTTATGTTCAAATTAAAAATTTGTCCCCAGAGCACCACATCTGCAAAGAATATACACCATGATGACTAATGTAGAAAAATAGGAAATTTGATAAAATTGGTTCAATTGCAAAAAAAGTAGATAAACACTGCAATCCCAATCATAGATGTAACAAAAAAACGAAAAAACAGTGGTTAGAAACTTAAAGAACTAGGTAACTGTGCTTCCAAATCCATGTTTAAGTATAAATATACTGAAATAAAATATCTAAATTTACCATTCTAACTTACCTTTCCTGTTTCCTGGAGGTATGCTGCTTTGATCTGTTGACGCTGTGCATTGGTTCGCTTAGTTAGAATGTCAATGATGGTTGCTTCATCCACACCTGGAAAAAAAGGGCGGACAGCTTTTAAAATCAGTTTTCTTCATCTTTAATTGACATAAAGTAATTCATTACCTATATGCTCTGAATGAACTTCTTAACAAACTAAGAAATGTAAATTATGTATCAGCCTAGATAATCAATGCTATACAACATATCAAGGAAGGACCTGGGAGAATATTTCATTCCAGGGAGAAAGGAAGAGACAATTAACTTTTCCTGGTTCTCAGTGTTGCAGTGTTTAATCCTAGTTCCAACTTTATATGTGAGCAGAGGTATTAATTTCAGCATCGAGTTTCTGCTAGAAATGAGCTAGTAATATCTGTTACAGCAGTAGAGATTCCACTGATTTGAACACAATTTCCTAAGTGTTAAGAGAAGAATTTATCTTCATTTGGCAAAGACATTTTTTTATCTTCAAAATGAAACAAATTCTTTCCATTGCACATGTCTGTTTCTTGACAGTCATGCAAATAGCCATTCTGAAATGTCCAGGAGGGAACCATTTTGAGGAAACACGTTACCTTTAACCGTTATGGCCTTGTGCAAGGCAGCAACATCCGAGGATGGATTGAAGGAAGGATAGGGGCTCACTGCTGATCCAGGACCACCTTTGGATGACTTCACAGTTTGCTAAGAATGAGAGAGAAATAAATTAATGGCCATTTACTTATATTGATTTTTATTTCAATATTGTAATGGTCATTTTATTATCACTCTACTTACAACATATTCCTGCTCTTGATTTTCAATAAACCAGGCCTGCTTGAGGAATTCTGATACCATTGCCATTTTTGAAGAAGTGTCTGAAAAGAAAACAGGTAGATGCTTTTAAAAAACAAATGCACCACACACAACCTCTCCTTCCTCACGTCTTACATACATAAGGAGCAGCATTAGAGAGTAGCCTTGCTCTTACTTTCCAGGATTAATTACACTTAGGAGCATAACAAAATGTAAGACATAAGTTTGTTTTTAAAGGAAGTATTTATCCTTAAAATGAAACCATACCCTCCTCTCCAAAACTGAGCTCTTTCTTGGCATATTCAGTTCTAAACTTTAGGGATCAGACAACTACTACAAGTAAGCACACAGGCTAAAGAGAAGAGTTTGTGGTTCACTACATTGTTCTAAATTTATAGACCACTCACCATATGCCAAGCACTGAGAGTACAAAAACATTGAAATATCATCTTAAGTACCCTTAGGACTTAAAGCTAGTGTATGCTCTCCATAGGAAAACACAAAGGCTAAAGAAACTTCTTAGAGTAGGCCCTGGCTGATCCAAGCCTCTCTTGAAATGCATCAAGATTAACCCGGCAGAAAAGCTAAAGAGCACAAAATGGGGAGAAGCTTGTCATATTTGGGAAGCTGAAGAAAGTTTGCTGGAGCAAGAAATGTTGGCAGAGCTGAACCAAGACGTTTAAATGTGTCCACAAAGCTTTAGGAAAACATTAATTTTTTTTTTTAAGCAGCATGGTTTCACTTCTATTTCAGAAAGTTCATTCCTCCTGTATCTTGGAGAATGGCCAAGAGATAGACAAGATGGAACACTAGAACATCTTTTAATAGATTGTTAGACCATTAGACCATTAGGATTAATGAAAGCCTGTACAAAAGAAATTGCTAGAGGAAAAGCTTAATGATTATTTATTTTTTTTTTGAGATAGAGTCTTCCTCTCTTACCCAGGCTGGAGTGCAGTGGTGCAATCTCAGCTCACTGCAGCCTCCGTCTCCTGGGTTCAAGCAATTCTCCTGCCTCAGCCTCCCAAGTAGCTGGGATTATAGGCAGCCACCACCACGCCCTGCTAATTTTTTTATTTTTATTTTTTTGTACTTTTAGTAGAGACGAGGTTTCACCATGTTAGCTAGGCTGGTCTTGAACTCCTACCTCAGGTGATTCGCCCGCCTCGGCATCCCAAAGTGCTGGGATTACAGATGTGAGCCACCATACCTGGCCAATGATTACATTTATGAGGTAAAATAATCTGTGACAATCTGTACAAGTGAATTCAGATTTAAAATTTTATCTGTAAAAAGATATCCAGGTGATATTTCTCCCTGAATAATTTAGTTTCCTTTTATATTTCTTGGTATAAAATTATTCAGCATTGAAGTAATTGCTATCCTCACATTTATTCCTGTTTGAGCTGTCTAAATACTAGTCCTACATATTTTTCCACCCAACACAAAAGACCCAGAAAAGGATTATTTCATATTAGGTTTTTTGTTCTAACAGGAAACCTAGAGGTGAAATTGTAACATGCATGTTCTTTTGGCAAACTCTATCTTAAAGGAAATTTCTTGAATTGCTATCATAGCTTGGCAATATTTTTATTTAATGAGACATATATTTTTAAGATCTTAAGTATATTAAAAATTAATGTGTTCTCTGTTTTGGCCACACACACACAAAAAAAAAAAGCCATCACAGATCATTTTGTCTGGGGATGTTTTTTGGAGGCCTGGCTCCAGGTCTACACTGATCTGTCTATCCATACCATTCTGTTTCACTCCTCTAGAGACTACTCTCACGAATATTTGTGATAGATGTTGGGAGGATAATCTTAGCAGTTTTAAATTCTTGATATGAAGATAAATGACTTATGAGGAGTAAAACCCATAAACTGATTCCTTAACAGCATGTTCAGACAAACCCTTTCAATTCACACCTGCTAAAAAAATAACTGGAGTTCCAAGTAATAACATTGAATGCATGAAGGAAATAATATCCAAAGCAGAAACCAGCTCCACTTAACTCTCACAGGATTGCTTTAATTACTATTCTGTCATCTGTGAGAAGAACCAATACATTTTGCATTCATTTAAAGGATTCTCTTCCCTCCAGTAATAGATAAATTTAAAGTTGTTTCCTGAGGTAAAGTAACAACATACAATTTTGCACAAGGTTTTAGTTCCCATTACAGTATAGTCTGATGCAATTGCGGTTGCCACATGGAGTTTCATATTCCAACTGCTTAATTGGCACACCCAAAACTTTTTAAAAGCAATTCAAGCAGTTTCAGGCATTCAAAATTTCAATTTCCATCATCTCATCCAAACCCTCAATAAAGAAGAATCATCAAAATGAGTGTTATAATTTATCACTGGCAAAGTATACATCACTTATAAAAACATGTTCATTCAATCCATTCCTTTCAATTAGCAAATAAAAACTTCAACATAAAGCAAAATAGCTCACTCCTGTAACCCCAGCACTATGGGAGGCCAAGGTGGGTGGATCACCTGAGGTTGGGAGTTCAAGACCAGCCTGACCAACATGGAGAAACCCCATCTCTACCAAAAATACAAAATTAGCTGGGCGTGGAGGTGCACGCCTGTAATCCCAGCTACTCAGGAGGATGAGGCAGGAGAATCACTTGAACCCAGGAGGCGGAGGTTGCCGTGAGCAGAGATGCATCCAGCCTGGGCAACAAGAGTGAAACTCTGTCTCGAAAAAAAAAAAAAAAAAAAAAAAGCAAAACAAGAACTATTGTTCAGTCCAATATTAAAGGCGACTAACAACTTCAAAATAAACTTTAAGAAAACTTTACTAGTTTATTTTTTACTTCTTAAAAATACTTGAATAATGTCAATTTTTTAAAAAAGCCACAGAAAGCCTAGGAAAAGCTGTATTAATACATAACACAAGATAACAAAAATAAGTCGTTTGAGTCACTTATTTGACAGAGAGAGCATCCCTAGAGGAGACAGCTTTGTGATTTATATCTTGTAAGTTCCTAGATTTTAGCCTGAAGTATTTGGATAGAATAAAAGCATAGTCTAGGGAGAACAGCAGCCAATTTAGAGAACTTTCTTCAAGAAATCAATTAGAGGAAAACAGAATCTGAATTCAGCCAAATTCACCACCAGCTCTTAGCAAAGATTAAAGACAGGAGCATCAAGGCAGGATATAAGAAATTGCTATAAAGGAAACAGATTTTATCACATACAGCTGGCTAAGAGCCCAAAGCCAACTGCATGTATTAACTGAACTTCTGAATAATTACAATACATCTAACAAATACCATATATATATATATATGTATATTAGCCAAATTCTATTGGTAAACCATTCTGGCTCTGCAATACCTACACTCTGCATGAAAACCTGCCTGAGCCAATGAGTTCACCAAAGGTTTTCTTTTTTCTATCTTTTTGTTTTTAGTGTATAAAGCTTGCAATAGATTTTAAAGAGCCTGTTCTAACAACTTATTTTAGCTCCATACAGATTTCAGCTAACCAACAATAAGCTCAAAAAACAAGCTTATTTCAGTTCTTAGCATGAGCTCATTGAAGGTGAAATTGGCCATTTACATAGGCTAATCCATAAGGAAATTAACAATATTTCACCTTTCTTCTAATTAATGGTCTTTTGTGAACATGCACTGCCTACCAATGTCAGCTTATCTGTGATTTGAATGTATAACTTTCTAAAGAGTAGCTTTTTTGTGTGTATTTATGTGTCCTAAGAGAGAACTCCCTTCATTTTTCTATCTCTCAGCCTCATGAAAGGCTACCTTTAGAATTTGTGACAGAGGAAGCTGAGTTTTGTGGTTTATTATATCTTCCTGGTTACAATCTAGAACCATCAGAGTTTTGCAATGATAGTAACAGTAATGACTAACCCTTGCTTGGATAATAGCCTTTCATCATTATCTTCAGTTTCTATCTGGGAAAACTGAGTATTATCTTCAGGCAGTCTTCAAGCTAGTAGTGGCAAGAACGGAGACATAAATCCATCCCTTTTGCTTTCATAGCATTATATATTTTGGCCTGATGCGGTGGCTCATGCCTGTAATCCCAGCATTTTGGGAGGCCAAGGTGGGTAGATTACTTGAGCCCAGGAGTTCAAGACCAGCCTGGCCAACATGGCAAAACCTTGTCTCTAAGGTTTCACCGTGTTGGCCAGGCTGGTCTTGAACTCCTGGCCTCAAGTAATCTGTACCTTGTAAAAATACAAAAATTAGCCAGGCATGGTGGCGTGCACCTGTAGTCCCATTTACTCAGGAGGCTAAGACAGGAGAATTGCTTGAACCCAGGAAGTGGTGGAGGCTGCAGTGAGCCGAGATCACGCCACTGCACTCCATTCTAGATGACACAGCAAGAAAAAAAAGAGAAAGAAAAAGGAAAGAAAACAAAAGTGTTAGTCTGTTAAATTAGTCACAAAAAGAAAATGACATGATTGATGTTCTCTTTAATGGCTCACACCTGAGAATCAAATTCATTAACACTCAACTCATGCAGACCATGGTAGGTTTCACCCCAGCCTTAGGGAGTTTATTTTTAAATGCATTGCCTTGTGCATAGTTTTTCCTCGAATATATATTTCACAAGTCCTTCCCACACCTTCCCTGGTAAGAGAAGGCAATTAAGACTACACAATGGCATGACTTACAAAAGCACAATTTATGAAAGGTAGTCTCATGCATGTTTTGCTTCCGGGCTTTTCGATAAGGTGTTCTTCTTGCCAGGAATGCTTCTTCCTCCTCCACATTCACTTCCCTTTGCCTAACTAATTGCTGCTTCTAAGTGAGGCCTTAGCATTGACCTCAACAGGTTTTTCGGAAAGCCTTCATTAGTTCCTCAGCACTGAATTCAGTGACCTTGCACCCTCTCCCTGACTTCCCCCCTACACCAGCCCCACCATTCTGTATTATCACTTTCTATTGGCTTTTATATTCCCTAGTAGCAGGCCATGAGACCTGCGCTAACATACAAACAATATAATATTCATTATGTATGCACTTCCAATCCCTGGCAAAATTCCTGGAATTTAGGATGTCAGTAAGTATTATTTAATGAACATGGTGTATCATTGCTAATATTTTAAAAAACATATCTACACTAATTTAACAAACATTCTCTACCTACAACAATAGGATATAAAATACAAATTGAAGTATACTGGTCCTTAATTATCTGGCAATCTGACCTCAAGAAAAACATTTAACTTCTCCAGAGGGTCTTCATTTATAAGATAGCAATGTTGAAATAATTAGTATCTAAGATCCATTTACAGCTCTGAAGTGCCAATCCTAAATTTTACTTCAAGTACATGGAGATGAAGAAAATTAGCATAATGAAGGAAGGCATTATATAAACTGGATCTGTTCTGATCTTCCTGATGAAATTCTGTCCAATTTTAAAGGAAAAGGAAATAGTTGACTTCAAAAAACTGTTTTATAGTTTATCATTGAAAAATAAAAGTTCACTGGTTTAGCTCTGATTTTAAATGTCATAAATTAATAGGTCTAGAGAGAGCTACTGTCATATTCAGAAGTCAACCTTTGCAGACCTTTTGGTTGAAAAAGTATTTAATAAGCGTGAAACTCTGACTGGTTCCTTAATAATGTTATTATTAACTATTTTGTCAACATCTGTTAAATGTTGGCTATGTGCCAGATGTGGTTGAGCCTGGAGCTAGGGTGGTAATGTTATTTTTGGGGAAGAGGCCATTTCAGAGTTATGAAACCAACATTTTACCACATTGGAGTTATTTGCAATATGCATCCTTTTACAGCTACCAAAATACGCTCCTGTGGAAAGAGGGCAGTGTTACTTTTTCAAAGTTTATACACTCTTTTAGACATAACTAAGGCAAGAAAAAGTCCATCCTTGTTAATTAGCTAGCATTGAACATGAGAAATCAGAGCATTTGATAAACACTTAAAATGAACAAACAGAAAAATCCTTGAAGGAACATGTGTAAGGAAAAATAACCAGATACATGGTTGTGATTTGTAATCTCACTTTTACAAATATATCCAACACCAGTAAATACTCTTCTTTAGTTTTGCTTTGTGCTTTTCTAAGGAGTTTTATGGCCATTATCTCATGTAACAATCAAGTGAAATAGCTGTTAGAGGGCCTCACTGACATTCCCCTAGGATAATGTATCTGACACTACCCAGTAAGTATTTCCCTTCCCCTTAGGTTTTCCAGCCAGCACTTGAAAAGCCTGTATATGACACAGAGCCTGCAAGAAAAGGAATGTGGCCACACCCTCTTTAAATGAAACAAGTAATAAGCGGACCTTCTTATTTTCAATAGCATAAGCAAACATAACATATATTTTTAAATGTTTATTACGAAGGCCATGATTACCACTTTGAGGTCTGAATCTATCTTGTTTTCCTTACAAAAGAGGAAAATAAATTATGAGTCCTACTATTTAGAAACAGTTCCCTGCAACCCACTCCTGCCACTTTTATTCTTGCCCCCAAAAAGCAGCCCCCTTCATGATTTCTCTGCAAAACACACACAGCTCTTGGGAAGAAATATTTCAAGGGGAAGGAAAGGAAAAACACATTCTTTTAAGGCTACCAGAAGAAAAGCACATTCTCTCTTTCTCATAGTAACTTATCAAGAGTACAATGAGCCAGTATTAAGCAAACTTATATTTTTACTTGTATTTCTTAACTAAGTAGAACAAAAACATTGTAATTTGTGATTCCTAAAATATAAATATCAAATATAATTCTACAGATTTATAAATGATTTATCATGTTAAATGCAACTAACCGTAAATCCTGGAGAAGCAGTAACATTTTACACAGTGATGAGAAAAGTTTTCAAAACAACCAAAACTCACTAAAAGGAAAACCAAGACTTACTTTTGTCTCTACCTTCTTCCAAAGAACTGAAGAGAAATTCTTCTCTGAAAATTTCACGTTAGCAGTGGAGACTTGGGCTTCTGATTTTATAGGATTTGAAAGGAAGCCACACCTAGCAACCAGCAGTTAGTAATTGGCTTCCTTCTGTTTAAAGTACTTGGCTCAGCTATGTCCAAAAACAAAGTGAAACAAGTCTTGCAAAACTGCTCTCTAAACCAACTCAACTGGCATTACAAAGGAAAAGAAATGGAAGGGCTGATTTTCCCCCTCTTTATTTTGCCCTTTTATTTCCAGAGGAGATATTTATTTTGTACTTTTATTTTTAGAGCATACATTTATCCCAATCCTAATGCCACTTATTAGCACAATTTTGTAGTTAAATAGGTTGTAGAATAAAAAGTATGTTACCTTCAAAACTAAACAAACAAAATCTTACATTTGAATTTCAGCTCCATTACTTATTATTCTGTGATTTTAGGGACATATTTAATTTTTCTGAACTTCCTTTTACTTTTGTTTTGTTGTCTTTTTTTTCTTCCTTTTTTGTGGAGAATGGGGTCTCATTATATTGCCCAGGCAGGTCTCAAACTCCTGGGCTTAAGCTATCCTCCTGCCTCTGCCTCCCAAAGAGCTGGAATTGCAGGCAGGAGCCACTATGCCTAGTTGTTTTGTATATAGGAACATTATCTAAATTGTCTACCCACTAGAATTCCTGTGACAATGGAGAAATAGCATATATTTGTAAATTTTAACATTATACAATGCCAAATAATTTTCTATTTATATTTTTCTTGCCTTCAAAAATAAAAGACTTTTGTGCCTAGATGTAGCTTGTTGTTATAAATAAGAAATATAGAAGAAATAAAGTTCCAGATTGGCTCAAAATTTTGAATATAGTAATGCCAAAAATTTGATCATTATGACGTTCAATAAAAGTATTGACATTAGAAGGCCTATCTACATGAATATTTTAAATAGAATCAGTTATATAGAACTATATGTATCAACTATACTATAGATCAGTTATATATAAATTTTGATACAAGTAGATCTTTGATATTGTAGACTAGTTGAACAACAAAACAAGGAACTAGACCTATAAAATGAAAAGATTAATGGGGTAGCAACTATTACAGAACACATTCCATAAGAAATTTCCCACCCAATATAAGGAAGGAAAATTGGTTCTGGTAACTTCCACAGTGGTTCATTTTCATTCTTCATGAAACCCTACAAAATATTATATAATGTTTCCATTAAAGCACACAAGTGTAAACTCTCACAACATTAGGGCTCAGTTTTTGCTGCATTTAGTGGTTTGTTGTTTTTCTTCTTTTCCTCATAGATATTTCAGGTAAAATACATAAAGTTTAGAAAGTTAGTGAAATATTTTCTAAAGATTGGCAGTATTTAATATTATATTCTAAGTTCTCAATGCCAATATCAATGAAGTCAACATATCCTGAAGTAGGACGATCATCTAATCTAAATATTTAAGAAAATTGTCAATACATGTTTTTACTATTATATGTGTATGTTGAAAATTAGTTACCTGCTAACAAGTTAACTTGATTGATATTATTGCAAATTGATCTTGACAGATGTTGACTAACTTTCTAATACCATATTTATGTCATCAGCTGAGAAGGAATAAGATAATTATACAAAATCTGGTTTTATTTTTTTTTCTTAATTTGCATTTGTATTCCTAACTTTGGTAATGGAACTATTGGAACATTCCTGCCCAGTGACACTCGTGAAATGAAGAAAAAAGTCCACTTACATTTTATAAAATATAACAACCTAGAAAACATATATAGTCTCATTTTGTTTTGTTTCTGTCATGACACAAACTGAATGGAATTGTTTTATATATTTGGATTTGTAATACATAGGCAAACCTAAAATATGAACAACAAACATGGTAATTGTAGCAGAATTAAGAAAAGAAAGTCAAAAGAATGTTTTTCCAAAATTAACTTCTAGCTGTAGCACTAAAGGCAAGTGAAACTCCCAAACATAAAACAAAAAGAAAACTGCTAATCTTCTAGGTATATTTCTGTGAATAATCTGTCAGAATCTTTTTCTCCACACAATAATAATGTCGAGTAGATTTATTGAAATAAAAGAACAAATAAAATACGTTATCATTAACAGTTAAAGGATAATCATGGGTTAAATGCTTTTTGTGGGTGAAACGCCACATACTTCAGAGAAATGACTCACCACTCTTGCTGTTTCTAGAAGATGATTCATCAGCTCCACTTACTTTACAAACAGAGAAAATAAAGTAAAGGAAGAGAAAGAAAGAACAAAAGACAGTTAAAATCAATCACTATAGGTTACATTTTCACAGCATGTTTATTTTCACTCGTTTGGTTTATAATCTGATAGTGAAGAAGAAACGAAACAAAACAAGGAGAGAAAATATGGAGTCTCTCACATACATTTCATTGTGCATAAGACTCTTGCAAAATATCTGATCTTAGTAAACTGTCCCCTCATCCTTTATGTTAAGCTCTGTCTAAGCATTACTTGCTATATGAAAGAAAAGGTATATTCTGAGTGATCAAGAACAACATTGCACTGAAATTCCAAAGTCTTCCCCACAGCTTCCCCACACACCCTATCTACAGCCAAAGAAAATCATTATTTTAGTGTATGTTTCTCATGTGTCCCCAGGTCAAAGCATTATGAGAACTAGTGTTCTAAATGTTTTACCCTTTGCCTTTAAACATGGTATGGCAAATAATTATCACACATGCAATGAGTTACTGGGATTTTTTTTCCTCACTTATTCACATGAATTAAATCAGAATTTTTTTTTCAAATTTTACTCTTTCAAGTTAATGAAATAGTCACATTGGTAGCTAAAACCAAAAGGAAGTAACTTTGTTGGACTTCATGTAGAGAAAAAAAGATCTCATCTCCCTGCCTCTCTATATTTTTTTGTGGGTGGAAAATCTTAGAGAAAATAAAAATTCAAATTTGGTGATGGCTTATTATCTATTACTGTGTGACTTAGGAAAAGACAATGAATGACTTGGTGATTCAACTATTATACTTCCAACATCAGGATCATGCTAGGATTAGTAATTTTGTATTTCACAGGTCTTTTTTTTTTTTTTTTGAGTGGAGTCTTGCTCTGTCACTCAGGCTGGAGTGCAATGGCGTGATCACCTCCACCTCCTGGGTTCAAGCGATTGTCCTGCCTCAGCCTCCAGAGTAGCTGAGATTATAGGCATGTGCCACCACTCCTGGTTAATTTTAGTAGAGATGGGGTTTCACCATGTTGGCCAAGCTGGTCTCGAACTCCTGACTTCATAATCCGCCCAATTTAGCCTCTCAAAGTGCTGGGATTATAGGTGTGAGCCACTGCGCCCGGCCCAAGTCTTTTTTTAAATCCCTGAATATGGTATCCATATTCCTCTCTAGATTATTCTAAAGTAAGAGAATAAGATCTTGTCATATTCACTGTCATGACAAATTTTAATTCAATAAAATTTCAAGAAGTTTTAGGGAAGGAAAATTAAGATGTGTATTAAGGTCAAGAGGTCAAACTCTGCTTTCTAGGTTCCAGCTGTTTTAAAACAGTCTGACAGTTTGTTACAAAGATAAACACAGTCTTACAATGCAAGCCAGCAATTGTGCTCCTAGATATTTATCCAAATGAGTTAGGTAACATGTTTACACAAAAACCTGCACATGTGTGTTTATAGCAGTTTATTCATAATTACCAAAAATTGGAAGCAACTGAGATATTTTCCAAGAAGTAAATGAATACATCAATGATAGTACATTTATATAATGAAATATTATTCAATGATAAAAAGAAATGCTTTTAAACCAGAAAAGAAATGGAAGAATCATACATGAGTATTGCTAAGTAAAGGAAGCCAGTATGAAAAGGCTGTCTGTTTCATTCCAGTGAGATGCATTCCAGAGAAGGCCAACTATAGAGAAAGTAAAAAGATCAATGGTTGCCAGGAGTTGGCGGTAGGGAGGAGAAATAAAAGTGATTTTTAGGGAAGTGAAACTATTCTATATGTTACTGTAATGGAGTATACATACATTATGCATTTGGCAAAAAGCATAGCAATGTATAACATGAAGAGTAAACCCTAATGTAAACTATGGCAATTAGCTAGTAATAATGCATCAATAGTGGTTCACCAATATAACAAATGGGCCACATCAATCCAAGATATTAATAACAGGGGAAACTAAAAGCAGGGGGAAATTGAGTATATAAGAATTCTCTGTACTTTCTGCTCAATTTTTCAGTAAACCTAAAATTTCTCTAAAAGCCAGAGACTATTAATGAAAAAAAAAAAGTTCATTTGATTATAAACTTTCTATGATATACTAGGACCATATAATTTCTAATATAATTCAAAAATTGTTATGTGATCAGAACAAAAAAAATACAGCAACTCTTCACATAATCATTGCTAACTTTGTGGATTTATGACATAAACCAAAGATTCACATCTTTAAATTTAATAATGATTTTTTTTTCAATTTCTGTTTTAACTCAGTAGGTTGAAAAAGTGATTTAAAACAATTCTTTAAACTGGGATAGTTAAACAAAAACTGGATCCCTAACTTATTAAAAAATAAAAAAACATGGATCTGAATGGATCTAGAATTGAAATGGGAGTAAATAGATAAAACAAACAAACAAACAACTTTGCAAGATATTCTGGGAATAACATATATATTCTCTGTGTTAGGAGATTCTTATCTGTGGCTGAAAACCTGCTATTATAAAAGAAGCGAGAGGTTTTTTTGTTTAATATAAGCAAATAAAAATCCTCAAGTGGAAAAAAAATAGCAGAATCAGCAGATTCCTACAGAAACTTCAAATTTCTTTACATGCACTAACAAAGTGTTACTATCTACAGTGTACCAGGAGCACTTATAAACTGCTGAGGAAAAAAAGCCAGCAACCCAAACAACAACAAAAATGGGTGAAACCTAAATACACTCAAATGCCTCCGAGTCAGCAGATATGCAAATCCAAATTGCCAAATAAACAGTAAAAGTTGTTCAAATTTACAATGGTGAGGGAAATACTGTTTAAAGAAATGTCATGATATGGATATATACCCATTAGACTGCTGATAACCTCAAATTTTTTGTAACACCTTTACTGGAAATAAATACTATTAGAAAAGGACACTCTCATATATTACTGGTGCTTGTTTGCTTGTTTGAAAGCCATTTGACAGCAACTATTAAAATAAAATATACACAGAAAAAGATAATTCAGAGGGGCAGAAAGAAAGCCAAAGAATGTAATCCTAATGAAGCAACCACAGGTGAAAGTGTCAGGAAGGAGATGTGAAAAACACTGTGAAAAGACACAGAATGGTTATTTAGAAAGAGGGTCTAAAGGAAGTCATTTAGAAATGGTCCTTGTACTTGAAATTAATAAAGAGTTGTTGGTCTTAAGGATAGGGGTTTTGGAAACACAGTGGAGAGAAATTGGTTTGAGAAGACCATAGGAGCTGAGGATACAGAGTTAAGTGTAGGTCACTCTTAGACATACACACTTTCACTAAATGGTGGGAAAACAAAAGACAGCAACAAGATATTAATTGTGAGGTAGCATTGAAAAATCTGAATGTGTTTTCAGGGGCTATAGAAGAGTGAAGCCACAGGGGAAAACAACAGCAACAACAACAGCAGAGTTGATGGAATAAAATTCCAGAATATTTGGGAAAACAAGTGAACCAGTATAGAGAAAAAGTTACTAGCTTTTGAGATGAGAGTCATTCCTTTCACTGAGGATCTCCTCATATCTTCCTTTCCTGGTTGAAGATTTGATGGGAGGAAAGAGATGAACACACAGTACTCTAGTGGGACAAATATAGTAATGCTGAGGGGCAGAGACTAAGAAACAGCACTGGCAAGAATTTTCAAAGGGAAGACGATGTGAAGACATAGGGAGAAGACAGCCATCCACAGCCAAGGACAGAGGCCTGGGGCAGATACATCCTTCATGGCCTCAAAAGGAACCAATGCTGCAAACTCCCCGATAAGGGACATGTAGCTTCCAGAACTGTGAGGAAATACATTTCTGTTCATTAAGCCACTCAGTCTGTGCAGAGTTGGGTCTAGACACTCTTACAGTCTTAGGGGAGGCAATGGATGTGCCAGAATGTCTCTTTCATGAAGTAGCGCACCTACAAACCTAAAGATCACCAAAAAGTCCCCTGATGTGCACCTCCAAGAACATGCAGAATTGGTTACAGTTGAAGTGAAAAGACACGTTTTTTTGCACTATCTTGGACAGTAAGTGCACAGTAGAATAACCGTTTGACTTATTTTTGTTCTTTATGTCTTGAAGTATTATTATAAAGAATTTTGCAAATAGTTGCCTAGCTGGTCCAAGTACACTGTTGTTTACAACTAATTGATCACAATCAATTACAGACTTCTTTGTTCCTTCTCCATTCCCACTGCTTCGCTTGACTAGCCTAAAATAAAACAAATAAAATAAGATTTTGCCAAGAGTATATGGTTATCTCTTGATTTTGACAAGGCCCTAAAGCAACCTATTTCACTTTAATGTTGCAAGACAGATGTAACCATAGTTTAAAGGCTACAAATAATGCTTAAATTTTGCAACAACACAGCTCCTTTTTTTTTCCCCTACATGCATAATGATGGCAAGAGACATAAGACAAATCTTAATAACCAAATAATTTAAAATGAAACGTCTTACAATGTCATAGTTGTAAAGAAATATTAGAAGTGACAGTTGTATAGATAGTTATTATACAAAAATCATTCTCTTAGCTTTACAAGTTTTTGTATTTTTTATATATCTATACAATTATGGAAGGCCACAAAAGTGCCATAAAAAAGGGTAAAAATGTAACATAAGAAGAGGGATAACCTGCACACTTTACATAACTATGATCGTCTTTAAGCTCAAAGCCAAACATGCAAATTCTAACATTTTCCCTAAATCTGATACATAACCAGGAGTCCTTTGGAGAGACTAAAAATAAGCAAAATGTGAAAAAGAAACAATTCTAAATTCCACATGTAATAGCCAGATTCAGAAGAACTCCAAGAAATTTAAATTTAGCTAGTGGGTTTACAGTGGTCAATCCAGAGAATTAAAGATTCTTAGGCTCCGTCAGAAATTCCTTTTCCTATTTGAAACTGTATCCTGTTGCCTGGTTAAGGTTTGGCATTTTGAAGAGGTTGTGGCAGGTGCTTCTAATATGCACACTGTAGTTTTATTTCCATCTGGGTGAACAAGAAGTCAGCTGCCTAGAGCTGAGACTTATTTGCTTATGGACACAGGTAAATTTGCTTAAAGTGTTCTAAATGTAAAGAGAATAAAGGCTTAGTTGGGTGAAGGGGGAGCACCAAAAACTCACTGGGATTAGAAATGATGGGTTAGGCAAATATTTTCGTAGTATTTGATATTTGCAATATGGAAATGAAATGCAGATCAGAACTGCCTCATAGACTTCTTAAAATACAGTGTTTCCTAAACTTCCTTTAAACTGAAACATCTAAGTTACATTTCTATGCAGCTTGAATGTACTAAATTTAATATAACTATGAGATATTTTTTAAAACTCTATAGGCAGAGTTTTGTTAAAAATAAGTACTGCATTGAGGAGAACTATTGTATAGTGAATGTCACTAACATAAAAAATTGTTTCTGGGAAAATTAATGAAGAACCCATTTTGTGAACAAACTTGCTTTGCAGAAGGAGTTTTAAGAGTTCAAGATGTCTGTGGTTTGATGAATCATGACTTTAAAATTTACCCCGAAGTGGGGAATTAGGGAGGAAGATTTTCACAGGATTGCAAAATCCTCTCTGAACCTAGGTAATGGGAAGATAATACCATTCCTTTTCTTGAAATACCTGTGTATTTTTAAACAGGCAGTTCAACTTTAACTTGGCAGATGCTTTAAAACGAAATATGAGCTCTTTAATAAAAGAAGAAAGCAGAAGAAGTTGTTTTCAAATTACTCATTTCATTTTTAAAAGAAATGGTAGAAAAACCACATTTTTCCCAAAGGAGGGGACACTTAGAATGGCTTAAATGACTTGTTTTGAGGACGCTGCATTGCTTAATAAATTAAAGTTATTTCAGCTATTGAGATATTATTCTTTATTTCTCTTGGTTTTACAGAGGCTGGGAAGACTTTCAAACTGATTTCTGGGGCAAGGCACACTCTGACTTTGAGCTCTCTCTGTTGAAATCCTATTCACATTTTTAAGACCCAGCTCAAAAGCCAATCTTCTACAGTATAATTTCAAATCTTTATTAAAAAGAGTGGTGCTTCTCTAAAAAGCATATTGCACATTGGTTGGATATTGAATACTAAGTCATTTTACTTGACTTTGTAATGTATCTGTTTTTATATTGTATCCCTCCCCTCCTAGACTATTTCTTTACTACTCATTCATATTCATACCCAATCTTTTTCACAGGGCTTTGCACATTGTAGGTGCACACACAAAATACTCAACAATTATTCAATTATTTGGCAAAGTGATTCAACTGTGGCCAGTAACTACATGTTAGCTCTCCAAAAAAAATTAGCAATCACATGTAATAGGTGCTATTCTAGGCACTAGGTATTCTGTGATTGAACAAGACAAAGCCTGCTGTCCTCACAAAACTTACATTCTAGTGATACAAGTTGTTGTTGCATTATGCCAACAAAAAAAGCTTAATCTTCTTCTTATAGGAGTTCCATAGTCTACTCATAAATAGTGCAGACTTTGAAACAGTACTTTTGCCTTAAGAGGTAATTGCAGCCAACAAATCATAAATAGAAGAGTGTCTCATCTTCTTACAAGCATAGACAATTATTCAATTTAAAAAAAAAACAGAATAGACTGATAACATTAAAGGCAGTCATGATTAGACCTTTCAAGGCACCCAAATTCAATATCTGCCCCTTGTAGCCATGTTGTGAAGCAATTACATCCATCCATCCATATGTGGGCCCCAAAGGGCTGTGAGAAAGGGGGCCTTGGAAACACCGTTATCAGTGTTGTGTTTAAAAGTGAAAGTCAAACTGTAGAGGAATAACTCATCCTACCTGGGCCAATGAAAGCAGGTGCACAGAGCAGGGACATCAGAAGATAATTCAACTAATTCCAACTGTAGTAGCTGTCAACAGCAGAGGGCAGGGGGCCAGACTCTTCACAATGTGTGTAAAAGGCTGTCATGGGGCAGATGGTGATCACTACTGACATTTATTGAGCTCTCACTATGGGCTGGGCAGTAGCAAGTAGGCTTTACTGAAGTAGAGGGTAGAGAAATAGGTTCAAGATGGGCTCCAGAGATCTTGGCAAGGTAATCAACACAGGGTCCTCAGCAACTCCCCGGGAAAAGTGCCCTGTAAGCAAGGGCAAAATAACAACCAGTATATCTCAATTTTACTGATTAATCATTCCTTAATATAAATAGGATCTGTGGTGTCAGTTGAGAAAATTGACAAGTCTCAATTGTTTTAGGTTTATTTGCCAAAGTTAAGGACGTGTGCCTGTGACACAGCCTCAGGAGTTCCTGGTGACATGTCCCCAAGGTGGTCAGGGCACAGCTTGGTGATGTACATTTTAGAGAGACATGAGACACCAATCAATATATGTAAGAAATACACTGGTTTTGTCCAGAAAGACAGGGACAACTCAAAGCAGGGAAGGGGCTTCCAGGTCACAGGTAGGCAAAAAACAAATGGTTGCATTCCTTGAGTTCCTTGAGTTGCCTTTCCAACCAAAGGAGACCATCAGAATACGCAATTATGTCAGAGAGCAGAGGGATGACTTGAATAGAACGGGAGGAAGGTTTGTCCTGAGCAGTTCCCAGCTTGACTTTTCCCTTAGTTTAGTAATTTGGGATCCCCAAGATTTTCCTTTCATAGTGGTATTATTGATTTGTATTTTTAAATATAAATCCCCCAGATTAGTCAGGATTACTGGTACAGAACTGAATTTCAACAAATTTAGTCAGAAAGGGGGAAATGTACCGGAAAATTACTGGGGTATATTTTGTAACTCCACATTTGGAGTTGACTCTCAAACTCTTTTGGAACCAGGAATTTGAACCTTGCTAGGAGTTCCTTTTTTTTTCTCTTATCTCTGCGTTTATCAGACTAGTTCTCCTCGTGATAGCAACATGACAGCAAACAGTCTTGTTTTTACATCTCACAGCTTCTCTATGAGGCAAGCATTGTTTTTTCCCCATTCAAGTAAAATAAGTAAAAATCCTGTGGATGTGTACTGATTGATCTAGCTTGAGTTAGTGGCCTCTACCTAAAACTGAGGACATAGAGTTGATGATTATGATGGGAAGACCTCACTAGAACCAAGTGGTTGGTTTTACCCAGAAGAAAATAAGTCTGTTTTTAACATCAGCAAGGAATACTTCTCAAACAAAATAATGGAAGTCTACAACATTCTTTTAGAAATAACATCCACCCACTGTCTTACTTGCAGTCTCCACTTTATTTTCTGAAAATGTTTCAAATCCATAAAATTTTATCTAAAATAAATTGTCTTTATTTTCTTCCTAGTATTCCTAAAAAACATTATTCTGTGATCTAAGCAGTGAATTATGGTTAAAATGGAATTTGAAAGAAGGTAAAAAGTAAGTACACTACTTCCATTGGGTAGCAACCAACACAGAATAAATCTTCCATTGATATTGACTTAATCTGAAAAAAAAAAATCTTGCTATCAGCATAAATACCACCTTACGACTATTTCAGCACTAAAATTGGTTTAATTCTTTATGCATTTGATGTTTTTGCAAAAGTGGTAAATCATGTAACTGCTTGTCATAATCAAGTATAATACGACAAAATTTGGAAACATAAATAAATAAGGTCTGTCTTTTTATAGTGATCATAAATCCTCATTTTGTTTCATTTATTCCTATACTTTATGAAATATCATGGAGATAGGCAACGATAGTTTATTTTATGCCAATGTACAACCATAATGTGATCTTACTGTGATTCTTTCATTTTTGTTACTCTGATCATAGCCCTTTTCATTTGTATAATACTTCACTATTTATGATGTCCCATTATATAATCTCACTTTGTCAAGGTTAGCTGCCATGTACTTTTTTAAGCCCAGCTCAATCACAACGTAATGTAAAATACCATTTGGGCTAGATTGATGGACTTTGAATAACATGTGCTTCTCTGAATAACTATGGCTACTGAGAATCAGAAACAAAATAAAGATTAGAACTGAATTTTTATGACCTTCCATAAAATGTGCATTCAACTAGATAGACCTCCCAAGATAACAAATGTGAGATAATGAAAACTGATTTTTATGCTCAGTTGGAAATTTTGTGACTGGTTTTAAAGATTTCTCCAGTCTCTACCAGTTTACTGCTTGGTTTGAAGGTCCATTTATAGTCAGAGAAGATGAAGAGTGTCTAATTAAAGGTTGCAATCTACCCAAAGATCTAGAAGGTCTATAGCGACATAGAGTATATAGAGACATAGAGTACTTAGGTATGTTCATTTTTTTACACCTAGGAAAAAGAGCACTTCTCAAATCGAAGATTTATGTTCAGTGGAGTTCTTAGAATTCACACTTAAGTCAATACCATATTTACCAAAGGTATTAATTCAAATAACTTTTTGGTTGTAACTCTAACCAATATATGTGTCATTGATGGCTCCAAAAGAAGGTTTGATTCAGCTTTTAGATAATAGAAAGAAATTGCCCGAAGCCTTGGGTATACAATATTACGTTTATGTTTTCTTTAAGAGAAAAACAAAATCTAAATAAAAAACATTTGTTTTGCTTAAAGAAATCGGGAACATACTGTCCCATTAAAATATAATGTATTCTTTGGCCAGGCATAGTGGCTCACGCCTGTAATCCCAACATTTTAGGAGGCCAAGGCGAGTGGATCACAAGGTCAGGAGTTCGAGACCAGCCTGGCCAGTGTGGTGAAACCCCAGCTCTACTAAAAATACAAAAACTAGCTGGATGTGGTAGTGCGCTCCTGTAGTCCCAGCTACTCGGGAGGCTGAGGCAGGAGAATCGCTTGAACCCAGGAGGCGGAGGTTTCAGTGAGCCTACATTGCACCACTGCACTCCAGCTTGGACAATAGAGAGAGACTCTGTCTCAAAAAATAAAATAATAATAATTATTTATATATATATTTATATAATGTATTCTTTCTATGATGGCTGGCACCTTACTTTTCTTTCTTTTCATGTATTACTAAGAACATTAATCAGTAGCCTCCAATTTTAATCAACATTAAAATCTTCCTTCTCTCCTAATAGTTGATCTTGCCTCATTATTTTTTTGGTGCCTGAAATAGTAATTCTCTTTCACATATATTCATAGCACTGGTATAAAGGGAATTTATGGTTTCAGAATTATAGTTCTACTTGAAAATAGATGTACCCGTGTGTGTGCATGTATTCTATCAATGCTGAAAATCTACATAAAAATATGGATAGTCAAACAGTAAAGTCTTTCCTATTTCCAGTTAGCCAGTTTAAGCAACCACCCTGTTCATTAAGAGCCTGTTGTCCTAGCTCTGAATCTATTTTCAAATGAAATCATGTTTTTCAGGTACAGAGAGTAACTATTTCCATCATTTCTAAAAACACAGAACACAAAATTTATAAAGTACAAATAAAAGTTTCTTTATGTGCCTTAATATCTAAACAGACCTAAAAATGGGAAGATAGTGTATCAAATATTACTGAATTTCTTTTTTCCTTTTCAATTTGTAGTTAAGAGCTAAAATGGTGATGACTTGTCTTTTCCCTTCCCATGCTGTACCGTCAACTTCACATACAGCCTCAGCCTAATGAAACCACTTTCTCTACAATTTCCCAAATACTCTTGACTCCCATTATGCACATTTGCTCATCCTGTTCCCAGTGAATATGCTCCTGCTATTTTTCTATAAATTTTTGCATTTATGAAATCCCGGTTGCAACACACATTATATATTTCTTAACTTTCTCATTCAGTCTTTTGAGTAATCAATCTTATTTTTGTTAATATTTAATGCTTCCATATTCTTTGACACTTCATTAGAGCCTCCAATATGTTTTTTAATGCCTCTTTAAACCTCAGAACTATCATGCTGGAAATTATTACCATTTCCATTTTTCTGATGATAAACAAGAACTGAAACTCACAGAATTTTAGACTTTCTTCCCTAAAGGCAAAGTGAATTAAGTGACAACATTTCAACTAAGGCTAGTTTGCTTATGACTACAAATGACATGTCCACCTACCACATAGAACCATGCTCAATATATAATAGATATTTGAATTAATTGTTATTCATGCATTCCCATTCAGGATTAGGGGGAAAATAAACATGTAATTATGACTTAAGTTGAATTACACTGAACTTTTCTTTAGTGAATTTAGTGTGAATCTACAGTTATTTGTGTTTAACTACACAAACAACTGTACGAGTTTGATGTATGTATCCCCAGCAGACTATAAATTCCTTTTTTTTTATTGGTTCCGTTTCTTAGCACAGTGCCTGGCACGTAGTAGGCACTTAGTAAATGCTTGTTAAATTAATGATGAGTGATGTGGTATCTCTGTATTAGAATGAGCTTATTTGTCCAGGGAGTTCTTTAATAATAAATAATCAGAGAGGGTAATCTTGTTTACTTTTCACCTTTGGAAAGCTGGTAATATTTTTCTTATGGTAGCCCAAAAGGAAATGTGCAAGGAGTGCCTGAGCGGATTAAAGCTGAGCCAATACTGACTTGTTCATATTTCAACAGAAGTCTCATGATTGAGCAACAGATAGAGAAGGTTAATATCTGCGAAATCAATTCTGGTTTCAGTATCTGCATTCTAACATTCTTTTTCCCCCTTTCTTCATCTTAAAATGAAATCCTTTACTGCCAATAATATGATGACAATAAGTAAGAATGGCTTTCTCATTTAGTAACATGTTGTGAGTATGTCATTAACAAAATTCAAAGTGAACAAAATGAAATTTAGAATCTCATTGTAAGGAATAATAAATATTACTTGAGTATAATTTTAAAATCTGGTTGAAGGTGGCAGGGTTGTTGGCGGTATGAACATATTAACAGTAAAGCTAAGTAAGAGAATCAAAGATAAAAGCACTGTTAATACCTCCGTGACTTGGATATGTTCCTGAGTAAATACTTTACGAGGGGCCAGTGCAGAGCTGCTTAAAATCAAATGAGTAAGGAGGGAATTCAGTCCATCCTGGTAAAGCTGAATTAACACTCTTTGTTTCTTTAATGCACTGAGTATTGCTAATATAATGTATATTTCTAATCAATCAACAGTCTTTTTGTGCCTATGACTCTGAAACTCTGAAACATAAAACCTTGCAGGGCATTATGCCCAGGTGGCAAGAGCCAAGGTAATGATGTGTGTTTATTTATGGTTAACTAGCTGATTCTTTGTGGATTAAGACTGAAACTCAACAGATCCCACCCTTTAGTGTACACTCTGCCACCTATTGAGATCTTTCAGGCAAGCTTGAACTTCTCTGAAAAGGCCAGCACTCCTACAACTATCCCTGGTAACTTTCAGGATTTAAGTAACTCTCATTCTCTAAGATTCTTACATTGAGTGATCCACTCTTTGGCAGTATAAAATGTTTTAGATGTCACCCTTTAGTGTACACTCTGCCACATATTGAGATGTTTCAGGCAAGCTTGAACTTCTCTGAAAAGGCCAGCAGCCCTCTGACTATCCCTGATAACTTTCAGGATTTAAGTAACTCTCTTTTTCTAAGATTCTTACATTGAGTGGTCCACTCTTCAGCAGAGTAAATGTTTTACCTACTGTAACAAGGTTTAGCCATTTAAATTACAAAACTGAATTGGTATTGTTCTGCTTTAGTACAGACAAATATATGTGAATGTGTATGCATGGTGTGCATTCAACATTCACTCAGTGACAATGTTCATGGAAGAAATAACTTATGTTTTCTCAATATTTTTGACCAAATGATAACTGGCCATATTTAATTTGGAAAAAAATGTTTAAACACATGGAAGTAATAGACTCTGCTACTGGACCTGGTTCAAGGAGACCATAGTAATGACATTATGTTCATTCTACTCTGATTCTTGCATAGACACTTCATTGGCACTTTGCTGAGCCACACTGTAGAGATTTTTCTAAGAAGAGTAAAATAAATATTGATTCAGAAAGGTAAATCTAATTACAGTCACTATTCAATTTAAAGCCATTTTATATGGAAAATACAGCATAAATTGTAACAATTAGAACTAGTAAAATTTAGTAATAATTCACTATGTAAGACATATCAAAGAGTGCTCCAACCTACTTTCTTAGTTGAATAAAATATACGTATTTATAAATGTATGTTTATTTTGGATTATAGATAGATAAATTTGTCTCCATGCCAAGATTTAGGTCATTGTGCCACTAAAGTATGTAACTGACCACATGGAACTTTGTCTTCCGACTGTTTGATTCTCTTCTCAAATAGGTACTTACAAAGTCTTTTAAATCAAAAAGAAAGAAGTGAAATCCTATCTGCTACAACAGTCAAGAGTGAAACTTTTCATTAGTTTAACACTTTAGTGCTTATAAAACTCTTCCATGTATATGTATTTCATCTTCATAATTGTATTGCAGGAAGGTGACATGATCATTACACCCACACACACACAAGCAGTGTGTGTCTTACTCTGTTGCCCAGGCTGCAGTGCAGTGGTATGATCATAGTTCACCACAAGCATGTGCTACTACACCAGGCTAATTTTTTATTTTTTGTAGAGAAGAGATCTTGTTATATTGCTCAGGTGGGTCTTGAACTCCTGGCCTCAAATGATCCTTTCCCCTTGGCCTCCAAAGGTGCTAGGATTCCAAGTGTGAGCCACCACACCTGGCCCATTGTACATATTTCAAACTGAAGGCCAGTGAATTTTGGATTAAGCTAAAGCCAGTGATTGCTGAATAAAGAAGTTGCCACTTGAATCTAGGTCTTTTACCTTCTTTGAGTGAAGGAGTCTTTACATCAGATCATGATGCCCAACCTTGCCTTTGACATTTGGAGGCATAAAATTATCTAAAACTCTACCTGGAAGGCAAAATTGTGGGTTTACAATGAAATCAAATAGAGGCCGAAATCTGAGGACTTCACTGACTGTGAACTCATATACAGCTACCTTTTAGTGTTGAAAAATCACAAATGAACTCCTGTACCTATAGTCCCATAGAACTGCAGGCATCCCCTTTGTTTCTCCATTTTGGGAGAGTGTGAGAACTTCAGAACTACACTTTTACTTCTAACTACTATATCATTTCTCAGTTTCCTGTATAATTCTTGAAAAACCAGCTATTCTGGAGTTAGCACTCATAGTGTGTTCATACTTTTCAAAAGTTTGTTCCTTTTGAAAACTTTTGTTCTTCTCAGTAATTTTTCATACCTGACAGTTGAAACAAAGCTAGGTGATGAAATAATGAGACAGTTTAACTTACTCATTGTCTTTCTAATGAAATGAATGCAGTGCAAAGGCATTGTGCATGACTAGTTTTTGTCCATTCATGATCTTTTCTTTGGGTTGATAATTCTTAAACTCTTATTTTTCATAATTTTCTTTGATATAGTCTCTGAAATTCTTTGATTTTGTGAACTTTTACCTTTCAGTTCTTATGTTTAAACCTTTTTTTCATTAATTCTTAGCCTCTATTCACTAAAAGTCATTGACTATAAATAAATTCTTAGATTCCAATTTTTTTAAAGTACTTTGGAAAAATTAATGAGCTGATTCTCCAGACAATTTACTTTGTATTTCAAACAAATTTACAGTCCCTAGAAAATTGCCAAATGTAAATTTTATTTATTACAGAAAATGTAATACAAAATGCTTTATTCTATCTTCAAAACAAACCAACCAGAAATATATTAAAGCATGAATTAAGTAGATGATATTAAGATTTATTCCGATCTCACATGTTTTGAAAGTAATCAAATTCAATACACTTGTAAATATTCTGACACTCTGTGTCTAAAATGTTTTTAAATAATTGGTGACACTATTGGCTGAAATTCATGTCATTTATTTTTCAAGAAATTTAGAAAATTTTGTAACATAAAATGCTTTGCTAACATCAATGATATGAATGTAGAATTTAGAGAAAATATTAGAAATTATATTGTAAAAATCTTGCTAATTGTTGAAGAGCAAAAAATAATTTATTTGATTTTCATCTTTCTTAAGCTAATGTTCATTTACTTCAAAAAATTCTTCAGATGAGAGCTCCTGAAGAAAAAAGAGACTTTACATTTTCTGTAGATCTGGACTTAAAAAATGAAAGAAATTATTAACAAAACCCAAGGAAACGCTGTATTTATCAATAAAGCCCCAGGAAACACTGTATTTCTTCTTCAGGAAATAAATTTGAAAAAGAAAAAAACAATAAATCTGCCAAAAATAGTTCATCACTTCCAAATAAGAGGAAATTTAGAAACTTCTAATGGGCCATGGACAGACTTTTTTTCCCCTAAGTGTGTGCTGAATTTATATTTCAGCACAATTTTAAGAACAAGAGCAACACAATCAAGAAATGTTCCAGGAAATATCTTGTGCCATTTGACATAATACATGGCTGATTCTAGGATGCATGACTCTTCTCTGAAGGTATTGAGGGACATATGTGGAAACACAGGAAGTATCAGTCTGAGAGTACTTTTTGAGAGAATCCAGATTGTGAACCATTACCTCAGGTGTCATGAACACCCAAGGCTGCTTTGGTGAGCAAGAAGTGGAACATAATCTGGGTACAGAAGCTGGGGCTTGGCTTGCTACAACTGGCTCATCAGGGTGGGGCCGTAATAGTCAACCAAGGAAAACACTATGTCACACAGAAAATGCAAACATTGAGCCAGTTGTTGCCCAGAGTCCTGAACATCTTACTGAGAAGGAAATGTCCTGGCTCACTGTGGTGTGTACAGTGTGAATCAAAATGTTCATCAAGGGAGCTAATTTGTATTGGCACTATGTAGGTTTCATATATTGCAGATAGAATTTTAAATATAGAGGCTACTCTATTCCTTTACTGGTTTGTTTACAGGATTGGGTGTGCAAAATAATTCATTCATCCAGTAATTTTACCTGAGTTTGTGTAATGAAACCTTGAATCATGAAGTTGTTTTTTTTTTTTTAATTAAACTATATCTTAAAACTTCGATAAAAACTAAAAGTAAGGCCAGGCTCAGTGTCTCACACCTGTAATCTCAGCACTTTGGGAGGCCAAGGTCAGGAGTTTGAGACTAATCTGGACAACATGGTGAAACCCTGTCTGTACTAAAAATACAAAAATTAGCTGGGTGTGGTGGCAGGGGCCTATAATCCCAGCTACTCTGGAGGTTGAGGCAGAAGAATCGCTTGAACCCAGGAGGTAGAGGTTGCCGTTAGCCAAGACTGTGCCACTGCACTCCAGCCTAGGTAATAGAATGAGACTCCATCTCAAAAAAAACAAAAACAAAAACAAAAACAAAAAAACTAAAACTAAAATTAGTCAGAAAAAGAAAAAAGATCTTTAACAAAAATTAACCTTAGAATTCAATTTTATAGTATCAATTATTATGAAGTAAATCTATAGGTTACAGAATAAAACAATGGCATTGGGTGATAATTTAAAGCTAGAATTGATTAAACTGCTTTCAGTAAGCCCCCTTCTATTTCACCCTGTCATTTTCCCACGCATCTGTACCCTTGAAGTGAAGATAAACTGTTAATTTACACTGTCACAGTGGAGATGTCCCCTTTGAAGACTTTAGCTGTCAGTTTAGGAACAAAAGGAAAGGCAGATTTTTTTTTTAATTTATTAACTAATTAATTAATTTTCATAACTCAGCTTCCAAGTTTAACTTTTCCCTTTTGGCATAGTCAATTTGGGGTTCTGAACTTTTTTTTTCCTTTCACAATGGTAAGAGAAACATTTTTAAAGATAAAAGTGATTCTTGAATTCAGACAAGTTTAGGTTTTCTTTGGAAATGTTTCTTTCACCATTTTTCACTTTTTATGATGCAAGTGAAGTTATTTTGGAGAAGAAATTCATTATTTTCTGTTCTCTTTGAAGTTATCTGAACTTTCTTTCTAATTGATCAAATTTCTCTAAGTGTTTGACCCATAAGGAAAATAGATTAGTAGAGATCTTATGGAGCTGAAGGAAAACAAACAAATTATTTATTATTCCACTTTTTCTAATTGCATTGCATGTTCAGAACCACAGTGTTTATCATGTTGTTATCAGAAGACTATATGTCATAAAACAGAAATGAAAGGACTGTTCCTATGAAAAATAGTGAAGAGAAGAAAGAGGCATGTTAGAAAAAATTGCCAAAGATATGGAAGAACCAGAAATATTACTAATACTAGAATCTGAAGAGGAGAGAAGGCAACAGCATGGGCTTCTGCAGCTGTAGTGTTTCATAGTGGAAACTCTAGACGTTTTGAAGCCCCATGGCTGAGCCTGTCTCAGTATGTTTCTCTTCTGAGTCTGTGTGCTGGCAAGGCATTTCCTCAGCTGATTGCGACAGAAATAATTATACCACACAACTTCGAGAATCAGAAGCAGAGGGAAGTTACAGCAGAAACACTGTCATCTTTATGTTGCTCTAATAGCCTTAGGATTAGAAAATGAGACAAAATTGAAAACAAAAAAGCATTATTTAAATTGAAAATTTAGAAATGTGGGTTACTGCTTAACCGAGTACTAAAATTCATCACAACAGAACAGTTGAGTGTTCTTACGCTGAAGCCTTCAGAGCCACTGGCAAATGCTAGAGAAAACAGGAAGTAGGATCTCTGTCAAGCAGAATGTCTGATTTTAATCAAGAAATTGAGGATAAGTGTATTTTTGAAGGGATGATATCATCCAGTGAATAACTCCTTTTGTTTGTAGTATGTGCTTGAATGTCACCACCTTGGAAAAAATGTACTCAAAAATTCATAGCCATTTTTTTTACTAACACCATATTCACTTTGATTCGTTCTTTAAATTTTCTTTCTTGTGAGATTTATCAACTGTCTATGTATGATTGCATATGCATATTTGTATGTGCAGATATAGACATATAGGTATATTTCTTTCTATCCTCTCTGTTCCCTTCCATCTATCTTTTGATCTTTGTCGTTCCCAGTACCACAGTATCTTAATTTCTAAAGTTTTGTAATGAATTTTTATGTCTGAAAGGACAATCCCAACATCCTTTTCTTCATGTCTCCTGGGCCAAAAAGCTACTAATTTTCCATTAGGAAACAGCCAGTCACATTTCCCGATTTTTGGCATGATAACTTACCAAAGACTCCTGGGATAGTAATTATAGCTCTTTAGTCATTATGAAGTAAAAGATGACAGAGTTACAGAAGGACTTAAACTGCAAGACCATGCATTAGTTCTACAATGGCTATCAATTTTCATTTGACTCACCTGATGCTGACTACTTATAATTCCAGCTTTTAAACAAGAGCTAAGTTTAATCTGTCTATCTACCCAGGTTAATCATTCTATATTAAGTATTCCTGTCTATTTTAGTTTCTCTCTCAAGGATTTCAGGCAATTCAGCCAATTAAGAATCTAGGATAAAGCAATAGCTATAATAATATTTGCATTGTGATAATAATAAACAGGTCTATTCCAAGTTTAATAAATAGAATAAATTAAATTTATTAAATGGACAATTCCAGTTAAGAGTTTATTAAGCACAGAGCATTGTAGTAAGTAGTAAGTTCTGGGATATAAGATATTAATCTTGATGGGGCGCGATGGCTTACGCTTGTAATCCCAGCACTTTGGGAGGCTGAGGCGAGTGGATCACCTGAGGTTGGGAGTTCTAGACCAGCCTGACTAACATGGAGAAACCCCATCTCTACTAAAAATACAAAATTAGCCAGGCATGTTGGTGCATTCTTGTAATACCAGCTACTAGGGAGGCTGAGACAGGAGAATCGCTTGAACCCGGGAGGCAGAGGTTGTGGTGAGCTGAGATCATGCCATTGCACTCCAGCCTGGGAAACAAGATTGAAACTCTGTCTCAAAAAAAAAAAAAAATATATATATATATATATATATATGTATATATATTAATTTTCTTTGCAAGGATCTGAAAATCTAATTGAAAAAATTGACTTTACATAAAAATTTTAACAACCATCCAAAACTGAATATAATAAATGTTAAATGAACAGGATAGCTGTTTGGAGAAAGTGATTTCTACTAAGAGATAGAGGTCATTGAGAAACGTTACCTTAAGTCTTAAAACACAGAATAGCACTCACGTAGAGAAGGTGTCAAAGGGTATTCCAGAGACAAGAAGCATCATTACCAAAGGTAAAGAGACTAGAATATGCATCATGGACTTCCTGGTTGTACTTCAAATTATAACTGGATTATTTGTACAATATATAAAACTATATGTACAGAAATCTCAGCTGTGCATATTTATGGCATTGCAGCATCCTTCTGTGGGTCTGAGAATTGGTACAGGCTTTTCAATTGGGTGAAGAAATGACATTCCATGGGCATTGATGACATGAGGCTTCCAATCGCTCATCCAATTTTAATCATCCTTGATTATGTATAGCTAACCATGCTGTTGTTGGCTATCCATCTATTTTTTCTCGATAAACACCTTGGGATATCAGTCATCACCATAGATCTCTAGTGGTTGACTATATTGCACTTGACCCATGATATTCTGGAATATAATCATTTCTATTGACACTAGGGAGCCCAGTTCTCTAGCAATATTGCCTACTGTCAGCTTTGGTCCAGCTACCACTAAGCTTCTCAGATATGCCAATCCCTCCATCACTAGCACATTCCTTATCAGCTTTGTGATGAGAATGTTCTCTTGGCCCTTCCCATGAACATAATCAGCTGGTAGTCTCTCTGGTGTAACACAATAGAATCATTCTAGCGTGCTCACTTCTCTGAGCCTTTTGATCCCTTCCTCAAAACTCTGCTAAGACAGTTCTGTCATTTCTACTTAATTTAATGTGAGCCTTTTTGTTTCCCCTACAGAGCTTTTAGTAACCATCGAAGCAGTGTATTAGGACCATTCCCAGGTGCTGTTGTCAGGGAGTTTTTAGTCATGGAAGAACGCTCCCTTGTTGACAAATGTTACTTTATCGAGCTTCTCTCTCA
The DNA here is from genome assembly GCA_963573385.1 of Cacajao melanocephalus. Lineage (NCBI taxonomy): Eukaryota > Metazoa > Chordata > Mammalia > Primates > Pitheciidae > Cacajao > Cacajao melanocephalus. The sequence continues at coordinate 86,540 of CAUYLG010020827.1, forward strand.
CCCCAATCCAGCACTATCAAGATATACTTCCTGGCATGCTCTCCTGATTCCTTTTGCTGAAAATTAATCATGTCTTGATATTCTTTTGGAGAGTAATTTCTTTCCCTTCCCAGTTGGCCCATGCTGCGACTTAGATACAGAACTAGAAGACAGGAGTGAAAGTGAAGTTAGATCTTGATAAGGACAAATGTCAACTTCAAAGGCATCCATCTTGATTGAGGTTTTGGCATGACCTTCAAGCAAGAGAAAGCTGCTATCTATGTTCCAGCAAAACTAAATAGGCCACTCTTATATGCCCAGGGGTTCAGAGGAATCTGAGGGTCCTATAACTTTGAGCACATCCACCTACAATTCTCTGTACCATCTCTATCAGGATTTTGACTTAGCATAAAACCTTGCCAAGGCTATTAACTCAGCTTTTTTTTGTATTTCTACCACTTTTGCAGTAAAGTTTATTATCCAGTCTTCCTTTCAATCTGTCTTCTAGCTATAGAAAGTAGGGGTTTTCTTAAATGCTGCCCTGGAGGCCTCCAATCTTTTATATCATAAACCTGGTTAGCAACAAACAAATTTGAGCTTGTCAATTTTCTTCTTCAGCACAATGACACTTAGCAACAACCAACCAATCTGCAGTCTGTATAATTATTAAATCCATCCATAGCTCAGTAATGCTTGTGCCATCTCCTTTCAGCTGTATTATCCCATGCCAACTCACCACTGGCAAAAGTTATAGCAATGACAGTGCTAGGGTTTTCAGAAAGTTTTTTACAGTTTACTTGTCTCCAACAGTGCGATCCAATTGCTATCCAGATGGCAAGTGATCTAATTCCAGAATCCCATCCTAAGAGTATGCTTCCTAGGACCACTTCTGAAATAACCTATTTTCAGATTGTGTTTCTTCATTAGTTTCCTAGGGCTGCTATAAAAACAGTACCACAAACTTGCTGGCATGAAACAACAGAAATTTAGTCTCTCACACCTCTGGAGGATAGTAGTTCCAAATTAAGCTGTTGATAGGGTTGATTTCCTCTTGGTGTGCCAAAGGAAATTATGTCCTGTGCTTCTCTCCTACCTTCTGGTGGTCTGCTGGCAATCTTTGCCATTGCTTGGCTTAAAGATGCACCATTCCAATCTTTGCATTTGGTTCCACATGACACTCTCCCTTTTGTGTCCTTGTGGTCAGATGACATTTTCCCTGGGTATCTCTATCTCTGTGTCCAAGTTTCTCTCTTCTTATAATGGTACCATTCCTATTGGATTTAAGTCTCATTCTAACATAGTATTATCTCACCTTACCTTGATTACATCTACAGTGATTGTATTTCCAAATAAGGTCATATTTACAGGTTAGGACTTTAATATGTCTTTTTAAAGAACACAATTCAACCCATAACAGCATTCAAAGACAAAGACAAATCTTGTGATGAAAATTTGTGCGCTAAGTTGTTTATTAGTGTATATTCCCAAGAAATTACAGAGAAATGGAAATAATAACAGAAGAAGACCGATCAAGGATGCATTATCAAGCAATTTCTAACTAAGGACACCTTTTGTTCAAGCCTGCCATGCATTTCTGGGAACAGTGTAGGTCTCAACTCTGAATTGGTCATCAGAGGTAAAGAAGCTAGATTAGTCTTACCTGTGTACCTACCAGTCATTGATTCAGAGCTATGACTGAGAGAATGTAAATTCCCAGGCATATTTAATTTCCTTTTGTGTACATAAAGTCGTTGTGACAGCTTGAATTGCAGGTCCCTCATGCAGATTCATAAGTTGAGGTCCTATCTTCCAGTACATCAGAATGCAACTTGTTTTGGAGATACGGCCTTTAAAGAGAAATGGCCTCTCACCTTGCCATACCAGGCAAGAGAGAGGTTTCTCAGAGAAACCAAACCTGCTGATTCTTTAATCTTACACTTCTGGCTTCCAGGCCATGAGAAAATAAATGTTTATTGTTTAAGACACCCAGTCTGCAGTATTTTGTTATAGCAGCCCTAGCAAACTAATACAGCAGCCACTGACAATCATAGGGTGCTGTCTCATGGAAATGAGAGCACAGTGGGGCAGCTATGAATGTAGTGAAAGAGGGATCAGAGAGAAGAGCACCATGGTGTCTGCTCTGGCTCTAAGCCTTCATTGCCAGGGAACCATTTGCAGAATATGTGCTTTCTGTCCTCACAATGTTAGCTTTTGCTCTGTTAGACACCCTGGTTTTTCCAGAAAAGGCATAAGAAGGGTTCTACTGGAACCTGAAATTGCGACTAATACTTGGTCAACGTAGGCTGCTCTAAAAAGTTAACCCAGTATTGCTTTTATATAATGGAGGCAGTTATCAACTATGGACCCAGGAAGATCATTTGTATATATCTTGAAGTTTCTGCACCTGCTGATACAAGTGATTGAGTAAATGCAGCAGCTGTAGTAGGATGAAGACAAGGTACCAAGAGCACAGTTCCTTCAAGGCTGATAAAATGTGTCCTACACAGAATGATCAATTTAGACCACTAGATACAACATTAACCAAGGATAAGAAAGTCTAGGGCACTGGAGGAATAAAAAGAACACTGAGTTCATTGGTTACTATTAAAGCCTTCGTTTAATTCAGTATATATTAAATTCTGTTTTCTTAATTGCACACACAGGGATTTCTATCACTGTCCTAAAAAATAAAATGTATAGCCAAGTTTAGAGAATTGTTGTCGATATGTTAAAAAAAATGCAGTAAATGATCACATAAATGGCAGAACCTCTTTGCTTCCATAAAGGACTAATAATAAGACCCATATTATAGTCTACTTTGTTAAATCTGATTATACATGATTTTATATTTCCGAATCTAATTAGTAAAAGGACCCATTGAATGGCATTCTACTATATAATAAAAGGTTGAAGTTGATCTTACTTTTTTCACTCCTTATCATCTCTATTGTTTGTATGATTTTTATCTTTACCTGGGGTTATAATTTTATATATTCATTGCCTACAGAAGATATTTACTGTGGATTTTTAACTCCAAAATTAGACTTTCTTATTATCTAAAAAAATTACCATAAATGATGATCCAGCTTTCAGACTTATAAGAAGAAAACATAGACATGCAGTTCTTATTTTAGAAAGAAATACAAAATGATAAATGTGGTATAGCATTTTTAATTCAAATTAGGAATGCTTTGTATAAATATATACAAAAATTAGGTGATTATATTTTTTATTCTGTCAAACATAACAATTAATATGAAATTATTTAGTACTATTTTTAATAATAGAAATGGAAAATTTTGCATGTTACTTTATAAGTGATATGAGAAATTAATGTAAATGGGGCTTTGGGTTAGCTTCAGGGATGAATTTATGTGGTGACGTTGTTTATATGCATAAAAAAGGAAATACTCCAAACACAATTCAACTTAGAATAATCTTCAATACCTTTTTGGAGCTAAAATAAACATTTAAATACATGCTGCATGGAAATTATATTTTGTTTGAGAAACTATTTTGATGTTAGTTTCACAAATACCTTATTCACACCCAGTGTTAATTAACTTCTAAATCTACTAAGTAAAACATCAAAATCTCATGTTTTAATACAATAAAGAGATTATTTTATTCCCAAGAAACAAAGCTGAGTTAGTATTCACAGCCTGGACACTAAATGTAGACAAAAATATTAACTTTCCAACTCAGCCAACCTCCAATGAACACGTGCAGGAAAAAGAGTGGGGGAAGGGGAGGGAGAGCATTAGGGCAAATGCCTAATGCATGCGGGGCTTAAAACCTGGATGACAGGTTGATAGGTGCAGCAAACTACCATGGCAAATGTATAACTAAGTAACAAACCTGCACGTTAAGCACATGTATCCTAGAACTTAAAATAAAATCGAAAAAAATTCTTAAAGCAGAATAACTTCATGCTTACAGATCATAAACTCATTGTGAGAAAAAAACAAAAAAGTACATAATTCTTAAAAAGTTGGACAAGATGTGAACTAAAAAGGCAAATATTTGGTGAGCACACAAACCCTCACATATTCTAATATTATAATGTTATCTCATTTAAACTTGTTCTTACTCATATGCGTATCATTCTAGTTTTCTCTGACTTGCAGCACCTCACCCTTACTCCTCATCCATCCATGTCTCTGAGTGTCTCCAGAGAAGCAGCAGTACTCAGTGGCTAACAATAGTGATTCAGAAGTCATATTACTTGCCTTCATTTATCTATGCAACCATATTGATTTAGCCAGGAAGTGTTTAAGGTACTGAAACTATAGAGTGGAAAACAATCCATACACAGTTAATCCTTGAACAACATGGGTTTGAACTGCGTAAGGCCACTTAATACATCTTTTTTTTTTCAATAAGAGTAACATCAAGTGTGTCTGCCTCTCCTACCTTGCTTCCTGCCTCTCTACCTCTTTCTCTGCCACCCCTGAGACAGCAGCACCAACCCTTCTTGTTCCTTCTCCCACTTAGTCTACTCAACATGAGGATGAGAAGAGTGAAGCCCTTTATGATGCTACAGTTCCATTGAATAAATGGTGAATATGTCTTCTCTTCCTTAGGATTGTCTTAATACATTTTCTTTTTTCTAGTTTACTTTATTAGAATTCAGCATATATACATATAACATACAAAATATGTGTCAATCAATGGTTTATGTTATTGGAAAGGCCTTCAGTTAACAGCAAGCTATTTAGCAGTTAAGTTTCAGAGAGTTAAAAGTTTTACTCAGATTTTGGACTATGTGAAGGGTTAGCACTCCTAACTAACATGCTATTCAAGGTCAACTGTACCTGTCTTCATCAAGGTGGTTTTTTTAATTGGTGTGACATGCATGAACAAATGGAAAGATTCGTAAATAAGTAAATAAACAATTATCTTAAATTGCCGAATCTTTTACTTACTTACTGTGCAACCTTGAGTAAGCTATTTAGCTAAGTAATCCTCAGAATATTTTTTAACCTGTAAAATTGAGATGATAACATTGAATACAGTTAAGTATATATGAATATATATGTGTGTGTGTATATATACATAAATGTCTTTATCCATTTTATGATGCTATAATAGAATATCTACGAACTAGGTAACTTATAATGCACAGAATTTATTTGGTTCATAGTTCTGGAGGCTAGAAAATCCAAGCACAAGGTGCCAGAATCTGGTGAGGACTCTCTTGCTGCGTCAAACCATGGTGAAAGGCAGAAGGGCAAGAGAGCATGAGAGCAAGCAAGAGAGGACCAAACAGGCTTTTATAAATTTCCACTCTTGCAATAATGAACCTACTCCTGCAATAATGATATTAATTCATTCATGGGGTGGAGCCATCCTGGCCTAATCACCTCATAACAGTTCTACCTCTTAATACCATCACAATGGCAATTCAATTTCAACATGAGTTTTGAAAGAGGCGTCAAACCATAGCCACACACACATACAGACACACACACACACACACACACACACACATACCATGCATATATATATGTGTGTGTATATATATACATATACATATATATACATACATATACATATATATACATATATATATACATACATATACATATACATATATACATATATACATATACATATATACATATACATATATATACATATATATACATACATATACATATATATACATATATATACATATATATACATACATATACATATATATACATATACATATATATACACACATATACATATATACATATATGTATACACACACATATATATATGTGTGTGTATATTCTTTCTTGAGATTAAAAATTAACCTTCACTGAAAGGTAATAATGAATAACAATCAGATTGAGCAAGGAGCCTTAGATAGAAATAACACTTAAAAAACTAAACATACGCTTCACTCAGGTTTTGTCCTATAAATTGCTTTTGTTGACATGATGAAATAGAAAGAAAATTAGAACTTTTTTGTCCTTTATCATAAATTCAGTATTCTTTCTCCATCTTTTCTAACATGCAATGCAAAAAGATAATAAAGACTCTCTGATATATCAAATCATTTTGCCAAAAAGGCCATTGTTTTATGTTAACTCTAAAACCTGTATGACATAATCTTAGTTCATAGGGTTTACCATTTATTAATGACATCTTATGATTAAGTTCAGAGTTCTTTTTTTCTTTTCCTTTATTTGATCTTCCAACTAATCTGTAGCCTCTTGTATGAGGGAAAGCAGTTGGCACAGGAGCAGCTCATCTCATGAAAGTATAAAAGCAGTCTTTGTTTCTTGACTGTAAACAAAATGCAAAGCTTTATTTCTTTCGTGTTACCTCATAAGCTTGTTCTGAAGTTAAAATGAGATAATCCACATAGAATTCTTTGCACAGTGCCTAGCATATAGTAAATGCTCAATAAATGTCAATAACTGATGCTCTCTATGTTCTCTCTCGCTGTTCTCACTGAGCTTATCATCATTTTGAATATCACCGCTTTTGCCTTGTTATATTTGCACTAGCCTTCTGATAGGTTTTCCCTTCTCTGATACAACCTTTCCCCTCTTCCCTATAATTATGTGATGTCACAAGATTAAATGTCTTCATGAGCAATTCTGAATTATCCATGTTTCTGATCACTTTCAATGAGTTCACACCTTAATTATTAAAGACCACCGCTATCTAGATCCACTTTCCCTTTCTAATTTAGTTCCTTCAGTTACGCTTTACAACAACTCTTGTATTCCAGTTAAAACAACTTGTTTGTTGTTCTTTTAAGTGTCTTAAAATTTCTTTTCTATGAAAAATGCCCCCACTTACTGTTTCACCTCCAACGGGCACAGATGAACACACCAGTATGCCAAGTGTGTTCTAATAATCTCCTACTCAAAAGAATTTATTTTCTTATCTTTGCTATTACTTTTCTCGTAGCCCTTTCTATGAAAAAGGACTTTTACATTCTAGCTTCTAGCATTGTTACATGTGTACATGGTGTACCTCTCTTAGGAGAGTATACATCCTTGAGGGAAAAATCTGTATCTGGTTCACATTTTTATTTCTGAAGTTTCTACATTGAATCAATATTTGTTGACTAAATGAATAAATTAACTTTTCAAATTCTTCATAAATATTAGAAGTTTAAACACCAAATACAGGCTGGACGCAGTGGCTCACGCCTGTAATCCAAGTACTTTGGAGGCCAAGGCTGGTGGATCACCTTAGGTCGGGAGTTCAAGACCACCCTGACCAACATGGTGAAACCCCATCTTTATTTAAAAATAAAAAAAAATTAAAAAAACAAAAACAAACAAGAAAAGCCACCAAATATTAAAAAATTACTATAAAGCTGTTTTTTCAAACAGGTAGACATGACTTAATTTTTGTTATGATTGCTGGAAAACAAGGTGATTAACCCTGTTCCAAAATATCTCCCAATCTCTTGTATTCCCCCAGTAGAAAACCACTAGAAGTTGATATTCCTAGTCTTCCTGATGATGGCTTTATCACATTTGATTCAAAAGCCATGCACTCGCTAAATAAAGTTGTTTGCTGTATTATAAAACACAGACCAATGATAAATGGTAAAATGACACTGAAGGTAGATGTAGAATTGCGAAGAAGACGCACTTGGCTGCCATAGAACTTTTGAAATAAATGTTTCTAGTTTAGTATTTTGCAGGAATCTAATTTCTCAGTAGAATGTGTCATAATTTACCTAACCTGAAGTAGGCTGCCAGCAAGTTTCAAGAACCTGTCAGGGGGCAGAATCAGAGGGCACAGCTGACTGACAATAATGTGAGAGGATACGAAGGCAGGTATGAGTCTCTTTAAAGCTGGGAATGTTACAACCGGGAAAGAGAAGATGGAGCTTGAACAATGCATATTGCTTTAATTATGCAAATTCTGAAGCCACTGTTGAGTCAAACCAGACATGTACAGTCACCCAGTATGAAAGAAATTCAGAGAAGTTAAGGAAACAATTATGTTAAATAAGGAAGAGAGAGTCACTAAAGCAAACTGAAAAGGGAAATAATCCAAGTCAAAGAAGGAGAAACATTGGTATTTGCAAAATAGCAAAGGAAATAAATGTATAGGGCCCATATGGCCTTGTATTAAACACTATATTGCTCCATCCCATTTGTATTCCTCTTTATTTTACACATAAAGGCCATTAGCATACCTTTATAAATTCTTATAATCATTACATATAATTTACTTTGCCCAAATGTCTCAGATCAGACTGATGTGAGACCATTGGGAAATTGATTAAGTAGTATATTATTTTTATTGCTAAGTCACGATGGCGACCACCACTTGACTGGTAGAAGGTAATGCTCATGAAAGTGCGTGATCACTTAAAAAGTGTCTCATGTGTACCCAAAGTCAGTTTTCGGTTATAACAAGGATATAGGGTCTGTAGCCAGTACTGTCCTAGAGTGGCTTCCTAGCAGCTCAGCAGAAGCCAATTGTGAACATTTCTTTACAAATCCAAGTTCAGTGATTGCTAGTAACTTGAAATTGGCTGTGGTGGCAAACATGACAAGCCAGGGCTTTTTCCCAACTTAATGAGCTGGTTGTTAAATATTACCAGCATGCTACTAGGTCTGTCCTGGTCTGTCTTTCCACCAGCTCTCATTTGTGATTTAAGTCCACTATTCATGAAGCCCTTTGAGAAAGCCCTGCCATTGCCACTCATCAACATGAGTTCAATAGTTGTGCCAATAGTATTGTTTCAAGAGGCCTTGATAGCTTCCAAAATACTCCTGGATTCCGTGCAGAGATAGGGAAAATAGCCTACCTCAACTCCTCATCTTTATACTTGGGCTCTGAAATCTCTTTATATTCATTCATTCCCCTGGTTTCTCACTGTATCTTACTGACTTCTCCATATTGTCTCAAAATGAATCCAATAAACCCTGTAAGAGATAGACATTATTCCAACTTTGATTTGTTTTACTATTTAAGGTCCTCCTGCCAACCTACAAAATATGTTTCTTCTTCCCCAGGGACAAGAAAACATTCACATATATTAGTAAATGAAAACAAGGTAGGCTGTATGAGCTTATGGGAAAACAAGAGGAGAAGAAATGCTGTGTTGTAAGAGTGGCATATGGAGTCCAGCTTAGCCAAAAATAAACCATGCCATTTAATTTTTTTGATTGTATAATTTGCTAAATGTTTTCTGTTTTTCCCTCCTTTCTCAGATTGACGCTTTAGAATTTTTTACCCTACTGTCTATTCTGGGGAATTGATATTTAGGGGATACCGTAATGGCTTCCTTTCTCTCTCACATCCTATTGAGTTTGGCCAAAGGAAGACACAAGCAGGAGATTTGGAGGTTTTTGTTGGACGGCCTTCTCCATATAGCTGCTCTCTCTGAGCTATGATAACTGTTCTTTCCCTGGTCTCTCTGGCCTGAAGTTAGTAACAGCTCCTTGCTATCTCTAGTCCTTGGACACAACACTGTACTTCATTGTTTTTGGAAAAACTCCATCCCACACCTTTAAGAAATTCTCTCAATAGAAATCTCATCAATTATCCAGTTTGACTATACCATCCCTTATTCTGCTGGAATCTGGGATGATTCTCCAATTAACCTAAGTCATAGCCCATGGGGCTCGATGTTCTTTTCACTAAAGGTATTTCTAGTTAGCATATTTATGAATCTTACTCATGGTGTTTCAACTATGAAAAAAATTTAAAATCATTCTGCCAAAGAAGGCTGTTTATTTGACCCTAATTATTGTACATCTACCCTACCTGCAATTTTATTAGATTTTTTTCAGAGTTTACAATTTTTTTCTGAATGAATAACTCCTCTTTACATAAGTATTTGAAGAGAAAATCAAGGATAATGGAGGCACATGGAGCACACTGAATCTTGTAATACATGTAACACATTGATACATATTGATATGAGAAAGAAATCCAGCAGTTTTATCAGAGTAATAAATACGTAGTGATGAATTGGAACAAATGGGCTCAATCTCCTCAACATTGTCTCTGGGTTCATTTACATTCAAGTGAAAACTTGATTATGCAATCTGAGTTTAATGTAGGTGCTAGAAAATCCACTCGCACTACTGAGTTGAAAAGTTTCCAGAAAAAAGATTTTCCTACCCATTAATGTTCAGAAAACCAGCAGTTGGAAGAATTCACATCAGGAATTAACAAGGATACATTTTAAGCTATCTAATCCTCAGATCCCCTAGGCAATCCTGAGTCATTCATCTAACTAAGGTGCTGCTCCAATGATCAAACAGTTTCCAGAGTAAGAAAGGGTGCCCTTCCCCTGACCTGCAACTAAAAGACTAGGAGAAAGGTTATGTTATATGAATGATTCATGTGAAAATGTGGGAAGGAACTATGGTATCATTTTATCATATTCCAGTGATGACATAGGTTGTAAAAACTATGTTTTCTACCATGAGGAAAATATTAACTTAAAATTTCCTATTTTTACAATATAATTTATATTGTTTTACTAATTAGTGCTGATGAAGGTGATCTTGTAACTGTACCTGTGTTTTTAAAGGCAGTTTAAGAATGTGGGTATATGAAAGGAAAGGTTTAAGTTATTGTCTGACCCTCCCCAACCCCCAAAGGGCCTAACATAATAATTTGAACATATTAAGACCTCTATCTATTTATTGAATTGAATGCAAAATATTCAAAATATGGTTAAAATTATATTGATTATTTCGGAGAGCAGTCCCAAACGTAAACATTTTTTTTTCTTTTGACATAATGAAAAAATAATATGCTTACAGAAACTTTGTATCTCCAAGAAATTGTATGACTCTCTCAAGGAGCTGAGGATTACCCTAAAAGATTTGTCATCAGAGGCATGACAAAAGTAGTCACCGCCCCAGTGCTCCCTTGCCTGGAATTGTTCCTGGTGAAACAAAAAATTACCCACCCTGTGTGACTAAAGGAATTAAAAGCAATAAAGAATACAAACAGGGTAAGCTATGATTAATTGCTTGGTGAGATGAAACTCTAATCCAAAATATACATGAATCCTGGTATTTAATGCTCATGGTTTTTAAAAAGTAATCTTTGAGATTTTAACATATCTTCAAAAGCATGGATTTAAATATATTATTTTGTCTTCATCAGAATTTTTGCTTTTGAGTTCTCAGTAACAGCAATAATACTAGAGAAATTAAATAGTCTAATCAGGCATAAACTTTCCAATGTCATCATATTTATGTAGCATGATGTTTTGATAAGATCTAATTATAGTCCTAATTATTGAGAGTTGCCTACGGATCAATGTTTTGCTGCTTCTCTTCAGCAACAAGAAAACATGTTCTTATAGAAAAATAATAATATCAGAAAACATTGAACTGAGAAGAGGCAGGAGAAATCATCGAACTGGGAAGAGCTAAGAAAAAGCTGAGAATCAGTACAGAGTCACAATTGTTGTAAAAGTTTCTAAGAAACCTTAGTGATGATTCAAGGATACAAACAGTAGAATCTATAGCAAAGTTGGTGATTTGGAAAGGCTGTACAAGAAAGAAGACATTTTCGATTCAATTATATTATTCAGGATAGGATAAACTGTATTGTGGTAATGAAATGAACCTGAAATCTCACCAGCTTAACGTATAAAACTGTATGTCTTGTTCACCCAAAGTCAGCTGCGATTTGGTAGCTCTCAAGAACACCTAGCTCCCTTTCCCCAGTACCACAGGTATCCAGGTAGAGCTTTTGTATCGCCACCATCAGCAAGCGTCGGTGTAAGAGTTGTGTTGAGAGAAGAGGGAGCTAAAAAGTGTGTTGAGGGAGTTGTGTCTGGACTGGTTCCAGGCAAGGATGTAAAGGGGCAGTGGACTGAGGTATAAACCTTAGAACTTACCAAATATCCTGTGTGCTTTTCCACAGTTCCCAGTCTCCATGTAGTTATTTTGGGACAATAAGACTACCCTGACCAGGCTGGGCGCGGTGGCTCACGCCTATAATCCCAGCACTTTGGGAGGCCGAGGTGGGTAGATCACAAGGTCAGGAGATCGAGACCATCCTGGTCAACATGGTGAAACCCCGTCTCTATTAAAAATACAAAAATTAGCTGGACATGGTGGCACGAGCCTGTAGTCCCAGCTACTCGGGTGGCTGAGGCAGGAGAATTGCTTGAACCCAGGAGGCAGAGGTTGCGGTGAGCCGAGATCATTCCGCTGCACTCCAGCCTGGGTAACAAGAGTGAAACTCTGTCTCAAAAAAAAAAAAAAGGAAAAGAAAAAAGACTACCCTGACCAATGGAATATGAATAGCAATAGTATGTCACCTATGAGATGAGGCGTTTAAGAGCCGGTATGAATTATTTCTCTTCCCTTGCCATGGTGATCATTGCAGTCCAAAAAGATAATGCTAGAAGATTTAAAAAGATAAAAAAGAAAAGGACCTGGCTCTCCAAGTCACTGTTTGCAAGGAAGCTGTCCTAGAGAGTTACGTGACCCACAAATGACTTTGTGTGGGCAAGAGAGGAGAAAAGTTGTATGCAATAGGCCCTGATTTTTGAGGTTCGCTTACGTAGCATAACCCATCTGCCTTTACTGATACTCTGGTGAAAATGAGTGCTTCAGAACTAAGTTCTCCTATGAAGGATGTTCTGGAGATTTAAGTTTCCTAGAATTCTACTATGGTTAAAAATAGGGGGGACATTACAACCTTAGTAGCGGCATTACCTGATTCCATGAACAAGAATATTACATGGCTAGAAATGTGTCTATCCAATTTAGAAGCTGCAATACATTTTCAACAGAGTAGCTAATTATCCCAACAACAGACTTGATCTTACTCCTAATCATTTTCTCCACTTTTACTTTAGAATCTATAAAAACCCTGCTGAGTTTATTTTTACCCCGTGGTCAATAGGTGTTTTTTTCTAATGGACCTGGGTGACCATTTTTTTCTCAGTAAAGAAGAATAAACTTTCATCCATCAGGTTGTTTTTATTAAAGTAGATCTTCCCAACTGTAAAATTAAAGTAATCTTCCCAATTTCCTGCCATATAGAAAGTAATTTCAAATATTTTTAATTGAGCGTAATGTAGATGGCCCCAATTATTGATTCATTGTCTCTTTGCTACCTAAAAGACACTGTTAATATGTTTTGATGTGTTTGTTTCAGATGTATATTCAAATAGTCCAGGAGTAGAAAGAGCCTGATCTCTAAAACAGGAAACAATCCCTATTAGACATCCCTCACAGAAACAAGGCTCTGAAACTATTTTTAATAGGCCTGCAGATTTTGGTTCAAACAGAAGTAGTACATGGTTTGAAAATACTTAAAGGAAGATGAATAACCTTGCCTCTGAGGAGGCTGAACCTCATGATTGGGAAAAGTACAGTCAGAGAAACCATGAATTACATTTATAATTTTGCTGTGAATCTTGAATCCCTTAGTTTCAGTCAAGATATATGAAGTCAGGTTTATGACTAAGTAAGTCATGGTTTCCCTTTCATGCAATGAATCAGAGGGAATAGGCAGTTAGCTAGAGTTAAGCATAGATTAGCAAAGACAGAAACGCTGAGCTGTCAAATACTTCAAAACCAGTAGCAGCAAACAAAATATCCAAGTGCTGTGGTAAACTTATATGACCATTACAAACCTAGGAATTTTCAACAGCCAAAGCAACGTAAGTCTTAAAGGTATCTTTCAGAATATGAAAAACCAGAGTCATGCTATAAAGTGATTGATAATAATAAGATGTTTCTTCCTTATTTATATTTCTTTAACACTTGCTTTGAAATATAGTATTCTTTTAAACACATTATCCCTTGCTATAATACAAGAAAAATGACAGATGAATACTAGAATCTCTTTCATTTCTCACACGTCAGGAGAATTTTTTTCTTGTTTGTATGGCCTGGAGTAATGGGTGAGGAAGGGAAAAGTGAGACCTGTCAGCTGAAATCCACTAGATTGATTTTCACTGCTCAGGGCTGGAAATTATTTGTAACAAAGGAAGAGTAGCAGTGCAAAGATAAGTGAGAGGGCAAAGACTGGCTGGGTTGAAGGCAGAGATTTGGAAAGATTTTAGAAGTTGAGGAATGCGATTGGTTCTAAGCTCCCATCTTATGATGATTGGGTTTTTATCTGTATGAATGGAAGTCTTCTTTTGGAGAAGATTCAGTAAAAGTTCTCTCTCTCTCTCTCTCTCTCTCTCTCTCTCTTTCTCTCTGCCTCTCTATCTCTTTCTCTGCCAGTAAGAGAGAGTTTTATAAAAGTTAAAAAAAAATTGCTGAAATGGGCCAAAGAGTGACCAATTTGATAGATTGTTCTGATTGTTCACAAATATTTTTATTTTCTAGAAAAATACATTTAATCAGACATCAGTGTGCCATCCCAAGCCAACAGGAAAATGTCAAACTATGATAGACCAACCTGGTCGTTCATGTAATAAAAGTTCTCAAAATAACAAGCAGGAGTCACAACATGTTTTTCAGTGAGCAATGCTCCCACTAACAAGTAACAGAAAGTTTAACAATAGAGGGATACTTTTCTTATATTGCAAGAAATCTGAAAATAGATCTCTGTTGGCATTTGTTCAGCAGCTCAATGAAGTCAGGCCTAGCATCTCTATTACTTTCTTTGCCTTCCTTTCATGATTGAAAAGTGTTGCTGCTTCACAGTGGCAGGTCCTTGAGATGCAAGAAAACATGGCCTGGTCCTCATAGCTCATAGCAAGGAAGAGGATGACATGGGAAGCATGGTAGCCCTGAGAAGGTAGCCTGAGAAACAGGTCTGGAGAAGACAGAAGAAAGGTCTTGTGTAGTTCAAGGTTACCTATGTACGTTTCATATATACAGGTGTTCCATAGAGGTCATATTTTTGGCTTTTTATGATTTCCATATGAGTATTCTCATACTCAAATATTGTTAATTAACCTGGTCAATACCAGCTTAAAACCAGAGTTAGGGAATAAGGATATATCTGGGCCCTGGAGCATAACTTATTCCTTCCATCCACTCTCTTCTTTGAGCTAAAATTATTTCACAAAACAGTATCAATAAAACCAATTTGGCATATATTTGTACCACTAAAAATCAGGCTCTTTAATTCTCAAAAGAGACTGCCCATTAGATAGAAAGAGGGGAGAAAGTTGTATCATCAAGTACTTTATTGGCAATACAAGTAGCATCTAATGTATATTGTAATCCCAAGATCTTTAAGAACATCAAAAATAGAGGTTCTATATGCACAGATTGAGATTTGTTTGGGTCATGAATGAAATCTTCTATATTTCAACCTGGATGATGGAGATGTAGAAACTTGAGAGGTTTCCAACAAAAAAGAGTAAAATCAACATAACCTATGCTGCCTACTAACTAAATGCACCTTCAGGCATGTTTAAAATAATGCAATACATTATAGCTACTAGCATCCTTAATTTTGGGCAGTATTGCTTTTTTTCTATTCACTGTTCTGGCAGAGTTTCTCCAATCTGCACCTGTTCAATAATGAACATCTTTCATCTGAGAGATTAAAATTCTAGGCCATAGTGAGGAAGTAGTAATTAAAATAGTATTTGTATCTTCCTTACTCTATGGGACTTATTACCACATCTTTCAGTTAACACTGGTTTGAGGTTAGACCTTGATCTCTTCCAAATACATTCCCATGAATGTTTTTCACCTATGTTTACCTGTCCCTTTTGAAGTTGAAGAGCTGGGAGTGCCCTGGATGAATAGATTTGGCATCAACAGAAAACTTAGTATTTTCGGTTGGCTCATTAGATACAAAGAAAAGAATACAACTGTGAACAAAGGTATTTTATTATACAACATACAAATATGTTTATTAAGTGGAAGAACAAGTTTGACAAAAGACACCCATACCAAGATAAATAACATGCAAATAGTCTATTCTACTGACTAATTATAGAACAGTAAAGAATGTGTTTCAGGCAAGGCATGGTGGATCATACTTGTGATCTCAACATTTTGGGAGACCAAGACAGGAAGACTGCTTGAGGTCAGGAGTTCAAGACCAGCCTGGGCAATATAGAGAAACTCTTGCCACTACAAAACAATTTTAAAATATATAAAAAATTAGCTGGGAATGGTGCCTCCCCTTGTAGTCCCAGCTACTCAAGAGGTTAAGGCAGAAAGATCACATGAGTCCAGGAACTTGAGGCTCCAGTGAGCTATGATTGCAACATTGTGTTTCAGCCTGGGCAACAGAGTAAGACCTTGTCTATAAAAAAAAATTTTTTTTTAAAGAATGTGTTTCTATTTGTTTAACATAATAGAGAGTATTCAAAAATAGTTTTTGTGGTATATTGATAAAATCTGGAAGTGGTAGAAATTGATGTTATGTAAAAGTGTTCCAAATAAGAATAAATCTGATACAAAGAGGTATCTTTATGTCTGTTATATTAAGCCAACAAAATAAACACTTTTCCCATAATGCTGAGGAAGATAATAATAATAATAATAGCTACTTTTCATGAGATGGCTTAATAAACATCTGGTGACTTAAAAAATATTAATTTTACATCAACACATTAAGTCACAAGCCCCTTAAGCAGTAGATATTACTTTCAACAATTTACAAATGAGGAAAATGTGTCCTGAGAAGGGTAATCCTTTGATTAAAATCACACCGATTGAATGTTGCAGCACTAGGAAAGGAGATCAGGTTTTTAATACTTCAAAGCCTTTGTATTTACCATTATTTTTTTTCCTTCTCAACCTTTTGAATGCATCCTAGGAGAATAGTGAAAAAGCATGAAAAATTAAGTATATATCTCTCCTTATTGAAGCATTAGATATAATAGAAAAAAACTTTGAAGTCATTAAAATTTTTAAAGACTGTATTAATAAGTAAAAATGCTTATGAGAAGATGGCAAATGGAAAAAAGCTCAATATACAAAAGATATCTGACCAGAGCAACAAGAAACAATATAAGCAATAGGTGGTATTTGATATAATGAGCAATAATTTTGAGGTAATGAGCAATAATTTTCCAAAACTCTTCCATGGATTAGAAGAAGAAACAGTACATTCCAACTCATTTTATGAGGCCAGTATAACCCTGATATCAAAACCTGACAAGAAGGATTGCATGAAAGGAATATACAATAGCTTCTCTTTATCTGCAGAGGATATGTTTCAAGATGCCCATGGATATCTGAATTCGAGGATAGAACTAAACTCTATTGCCCTCAATAGGACACGTTTCTATACATGTCTTCCACCCACAAATTGAATGCCTTTTCCATCTCAACTAAACACTTATCACACACCATGATTGTAACTTTTGCAGTTTGAGGTGTGGCAACAAAACTAGCACAAATTTTCCTTTTTCAAGATTTCCAAAATAGAAGATTCATTCTTTCCATAGATCTTAGCAACTTCAGCCTACAATTTTCCTTTCCAGCATCATTACTCTTGCACTTTGGGGCCATTAAGTAAAATAAAGGTTACTTGAACACAGGCACTGTGATTCCACAACAGTTGATCTGATAGCTGAGACACTAAGTGACTAACAGCCGGGAGTACCTGCAGCTCTGTGGTATGGATACCCCGGCCAAGGGAATGGGCAGGACAGAGAGCACAGGACGGCACAAAATTTCATCACATGACTCAGAACAGCATGCAACTTAAATCATGAATTGTTTTCTTCTGGATTTTTCCATTTAATATTTTCAGACCACAGTTGATCACAGGTAACTGAAACCATGAAAGCAAAACTAAAGATGAGGGGGGACTGCTGTAGGGAAATCTCATTCCTGAATTTGTCCTTTATCAAATGCAGGTATTATTTATTTGAGCAATAGCTGATAGAAATCCTGATGAAGATGAAGAAAAAAGCAAAATAGAAAATGTTAATGTAATTTAGGTATGTAAATGTTCATTATATATATAATGTACTACATACATGTAACATTTTATATATATATATATTTCTCTTCACAAAACATGCTTCTCAGAAAACCAAGAAATATAATACTATTTTTATGTTTATTTTATTCTGCCCTTATGTCAACAATGGCCAGTGAAAACAACTTGGGGATAACTAATAAAGATGACCAGAGGCCAATAAACTGAAAGTGTTCCCAACAAAGCAGCCCCCTGATCCATATACTTTAGCTACATCTTACATCACTAAGGTAAATATGTGCTCCATGAAAGAAATAGGTCCAGAATGTATTTTGTTTTAATTTTTTCTGATTTGTGTAGAAACACATGCACAAAACTGCATTCATATCTTTTAGGAATACAGGCAATTTTTGAACATCTACCTATTGAATTAAGTGACATCTATCTTAGAAATAATATAAAATTCATCCCAGAAATCCATGAAAATACTATAAACAAGAGTATGCTCTTACAAACATTCGGTAAATATGAAAAACCAAGTTCAATAACAAAGATATATCCTAGTGTTGTTTTCAGGGATGCAGTCAGATTCATGATATTCCAAATATTCCTATAAGACTAGTTCAGTGACACTTGGATGAAAGATGGACAACCTTTTTTCAACCTAGCAACCCTCCTCAAAACTGAGGAATATATTTATTCCACAAAAGAGATTTTGAATATATCCTAAATTAATCTTAACTGTTTAGAATTGTTTAATTTTAGAATTGATAGGCAAGAATGCATCTGAAAATCATTGAATAATGACTAGGGTTGGAATATTTTCCATTTTGACTGCTAATTCATATTCTTTAATGGTTCCCTACTTTTCCATCTCAGTAAGAAGTTTTTCACTGAGTTATCTGCATTGAAATATTAATAATTGAATCGTATCTGCAAGAATAAAGTCCTAGATAGCATTGTAAAATAATACAGTTTTCTTCAAGATAGCTGTGGAACAAGTCAACAGATTCTCTACCGCCTCATTGTTATGCAGTGTTGCCAGATAACTGGTTGTTGGTCACAATTATGGTCATAAATATATGTTTTGGTGATTGATGTGTGAAGTCTTTATTATAAAATGCAATAATAGTCTCACAAATCAGGCTGGGTTACTCTGTCCCTATATGCTTAGGCAGTAGATCATGGACTATTGAAACAGTGATGTCCAGAGGCATTTGTAATTCTAAATTTCGAGAATATTATTCTATCACCTTCCAAAATTGTTTAGAAAGAATATATAGATTTGGTTTGGAAAGAAAAACTGGAAACCAATATTAACAAGAACATGCCTGGAAAGTCAGTTGATCTAATTAGAGATGCCAAATTTGTCCCATATAACAACAATGTAGTCAGCCCATAATTACAAATTTCAGACCTTTGGGGTCACTGGAAAAAATAGACACTTTTTTTTAAGACAGCGTGTTGCTTTCTCTGTCACCCAGGTTAGAGTACAGTGGTATGATTCTAGCTCACTGCAGTCTCAACCTCCTCGGTTCAAGTGCTCCTCCTACCTCAGCCTCCGAAACAGCTAGGACTGCAGGCACAGATAGATCATTTTTAAATTTTTAATAAAGATGGAGTTATACTATGTTTCCCAGGCTGATTTTGAACTCTTGACCTCAAGTGATTCTCCTGCTGTGACCTCCCAAAGTGTTGGGATTACAGGCATGAACCACCACATCTAACCAAAATAGACACTTTGACTAGCATCATTAAGAACTCTATTGGATTGAAGTGTATATATAAGTGCAACAAAACCTTTTTCTGATTTAATTTAAATGTTTTTATTCATTATGTGAGACTTGCCTAAAATAAATCTTAATTACTGTGTTAAAGGCCTCTGATTGAAGATAACAAATTTATTTGCTTTATGCTACATTGTGAGAGATTTATGTCAAGTTGATGATATAGCCTTTCATAATAAAAATAGTAATACAATATTTTCTCAGTGCTAAGGTGTCTTTTATCTTTCATATTTTAAGTTTTCTTAAATTGAGATGCAGCTTGTAATTGATCTAAATATTTAATAATATGAAATAATCAATTTGTATAATATAGGACATATGACATTAAATACTTAGCATATGTTAGGTACTGCACTAGATGTAAAAACAGTATGAAAGGAGACAAAGAGAATTAGGTTTAGAGGTGTAAATAAATGAGTTTCTGTAACTAGACATTTGTTACTAAAATTGAAAAGCGAACATCTTGAAATAGGCAATATTTTTGATCAGTTGGAATTTTGAGGAAGCTACAGCTAGAGCATATTGATATGAAGAAATAATTGAAGCAGGAATTATAGTTTTATTCATGGATATAGTGCTTGAATCTAGAATAGCACCTGGCATGTAATAGAGGCTCAGAGAACAAATGCTGAATGAATATATGGGCTGCTCAGGATCTAAATATCTGAGTCTGTTTAGGTAGTAACAGAAGGTACCAAATATAGCTCTTATTTTGTCTGGCCAACATCTAGGTGTCTTATTCATATTAACTTATTTACGCTTATCAGTCCTATGAAATGGGTGCTGTTTTTATTCCCATTTCATAGGTGAGCATATAGAGGCTTTTAGCAACGTGCCCGAGTTTCCACAGTTAGTAAGTGTTGGAAATGGAATTTGAACCCAAGCCGTATAGCTCTGGGTACTATTAGACAATGTGCTACACTGTCTATGTGAGATCTTAGAAATTTTAAGAACTATCGAAATCAAGCCTCACCTGGGGACTCAAAGCATTGTGGACAGAATGTGTTAGATTTTCATTCTTTTATTTCCCAGACTCTCATTCTGCATTAAACCACCAATTGAAGAAGTCAACAATCCAATCATAGGGGTAGAGATGAAGTATTTTTGCTATTTTAAATGAATATAATATTGATATAATATTCAACCATCCTTAAGAAACTGGTCATACAACCTGATTGAAATGATTTATCAGGTCAAGTGAGAATTGTTGAACAAAATCAAAATAGTATTAATTTTGAAATTACATGCTAAAGCTAGACTGAAAATTCATCTATTATAAACAAATCAAAGTGTTAACAGTTTTCAGTATAGATAATATAATCTTTTAAGATAAGTT
The DNA here is from genome assembly GCA_963573385.1 of Cacajao melanocephalus. Taxonomy (NCBI): domain Eukaryota; kingdom Metazoa; phylum Chordata; class Mammalia; order Primates; family Pitheciidae; genus Cacajao; species Cacajao melanocephalus. Next base: position 107,453 of record CAUYLG010020827.1, read on the forward strand.
TGCTATAAAATAATGAGTCTTTGGCAATTACATAGATACACACACATATGTAAACTTATGAAGAATGACCCCATTTAAACAAGAGTTAAGCTTCTGTTTCATGTTTCTTATTAAAATGTATTTTGTGTGCAGTTTTCAAGAATTAAATGAAATTATTCAGTAACTCGCCTTCTATTTTGAAAACATACTGACAAATAAGATCCAACTTAGCTTTTGAATAACACATATGAATGGTAATCTTGATTAGTAAAAGGTTTGGATTTAAGACTTCTTTCCTTATTACTTGAAATGCAAACACGAGGCACTTTAATTGTGTTAGTCATTGTAGTAAATGTAGAATCAATATCATTAACAAAGTCACCGTGGGGATATATGGACAGGTTGTGTTTATTATTCCCTCGTCAGCTTCTTAATGAACCAACTTCTTAGTCTCTGTGGGTTTCCCAATATTCCAGATAAGTGATAAAGCCACTGGCCACCTCAGGTTTCCAGAAAATTCTGCCATAAGACAGGCCAGACCAGATCAGAGCAGAACAATAAGCTCTTCTTAGACTCCTAACATAATGATAATAAATTATTTGAATAACATCAGCGCCTTTAGCACACAGTTATTGCTATGAGATTGAGTAAGATTTTGTTCTCAAATGCTCACCATGGGAATGAGGAAAAAAAATGTCTTCATATTTGGCATGTACTGGAGATTAGGTAAACAGGTGATCAGAAGAGTAATTTAGAAGAAGAGCTAATTATCTGGAACTTAGAGTCAAAACATCAAAGTTCAAATGTCAAATTAACTGTTTATTAGTAGTATGATCCTTACAGAATCACCGATTATCTCTGAGTAGTTATTTCCTCAGCTGCTAGTTGGATTTATATGACCAATTGTGAAGATAATTTTTGAGAATTAAACAAGATAATGTCTAATAAACGTTTAATACAGAACGTATTATAGTAGATGAAAAATTTTGAGGTGAACCCTGAAAACATCATGTTACATCTTTACAAATTTGCTTATATAGTCATATGAGCTTTTCATCTTCTACTCGTTTTTCTATTTTTCTCCAGTTTTTTGCAAATGACAAGACATGCACCAAACGCAACATAAACACAAACAAATGACCAAGCAGATGGAGTTAATGAGAAAAGAGGAGAAGGTGAATAGTGATAAACATTTTCTACCATCATTAATGCTATAGTACTTAAGTGTTAATGATTTACCATTGACCCAACTTATTATCTAGCATTATAAAAATGTTTTGTTAAAAAGTTATATATCATATTAGGTCTTATGTTATACTTTATTAGGTTTTCATTTGTTTGATTGACATACTGACATATTTGACAATCAAAATCTATAGTTTGCATTTAGGTAAAAGCTACCATTGAGGTACGGATCCTCCCAGAAAATGAGTTTGTACCTAGAGTCATGCTGTAGTAGCTGGTGACAACTCCCCCTACTGGCCAAGAGCATAGATGAAACCCTGCATATCTGATCTTATTTCTAAAATCTTTCAGAGCTTATTTTGTGGATCTGCAGGTGATAAAACATCTAAACACACAACACACATATGCATATACATTAGTTTATGTGCACACAAAAAAAGCATATTTATCCACATTTTCATTCTTGTGCCACATGCATAGGCTTGACAAATGCTGAGGATATAAAAGGCAAGATGATACGTTTGATAGGTACTCTCTCCTCGTGAAGAGCAGTAGTGCAATCCAGGGAGACATTAAATTCTCACAGAAATCTGCATTCAGGCTCCAACACCATATTTTTACTTTATCAAGCCATGAGGTTTTCAGGAATAAATAATACGTACATTAAATTTAGATGCAACTGAATTTTTTCATAGTATTTTATTTGTTTCTGCCAGATTCTTCTTAATTTCTTGAGTTATTAAACTAATATTTATTAGATCCTACTCTGAGTCAGGTAGTATGCTAAATGCTAGGGATATAGCAATGAAACATTCATGCAAAATCCCTGCCTCCATAACAATAGAATTATAGGAGAGATAAATATTCACATTAATTCATATTTCATCTCTGAAGTTTTCAATGTGAAAAACATATAAAATAATTAACAAGTTACTTTTAATCATTCCCCCAGTGAAGCTGAGAAATCTGAGTTTTGATTCTCTCACTATTACTTAGAATAATTGTTGGCCTATTCCTTAGTAAATTTGTAGCTCTATTTCTGGCTTCTTACTGATGTTTCTAAATAAGTCAAAAATGCTAATAAGTAGAAATATGAAAATTAGATATTATGTTGTGAAAAATGTGAAGATCGGTGGTACTGTGGCATAGAAATCAGTGAAAGATACATCTATGTGAAAGAACTTACTGCCATTTTTTTAAGAACTTGATCCTTTTCCAGTCACCCAAAATATGAACCATTTCTACCACTAAATTTATCATTCTCATTTACAGGGAATTATGGAGAAATACTAAATAAAGCATGATTTGAAAATCTCCCATAGGCTTTGAATGAGCAGGAAAAATTATCAAAACAAAAAAAGATGCCTGTGTAGAGATCTTGCACAAACGCTGGTATTATGTTTAAGGTTACCTTCTGTCAAAGCTCTGTTTCTAAGGTACTCAGATTAAATTTTTGAAGCCATAAGGTAACCTTTCCAAGACTGATTTGTGAGCTTTTATTTATTAAATCAAGAACTGTCCATAGAACATAGGCTCTCAGGAAGAATCCATTTCCTTGCCTTCTCCAGCCTTGAAACCTGCCCAGATTTGCTGGTTTGTGACCCTCTCCCTTTATCTTTGAAGCTAGTGGTGTAGCATGTCTCTGACCTTGCTCCCAATGTCACATCGCCGCTTGTGACTCCTTCTTCCATTTTTAAGATTTCTTATAATTACTGTAAGCCTACCCACGTAATCCAGGTTAATCTCTAATTTAAAGTCAGCTGATTAGCAACCTTAATTCTATTTGCAACTTTAGTTCCTCTTTGCCATGTTACCTGACATATTCACATGTTCTGGGGAGTAGGACATCCAATGGAAGAACCTTCTTCAGATGTCATTATTCTGCCTACCACAGAGACTAGGAGTGAGAAATGCTTAGGTAAGTAGGGTCAGTCTACAGGTCCCCATAACAAGGCTTAAGTTAAACCTTTGAAAGTTGCCTTCAGATTAAGGTATGATTAAATGTCTCATTTTGGCCACCTATCAGTCTGACCAAATGCTATAGCTGAGTTGATCATCTCTATGTAATAATGTATTCCATGTACACTCTAGCATGCAGACATGGTGTTCACTATTCCAAAGAAATTCACTTTTAAATTATTGAGATCACAATTGATTTTAAACTATCTTTTTCTATCTTAAGAACAAGTATATATAATGGCAGTGTTTCAATAATAAAAATTAATTTTTCCTCTCCTCTCCTTGTACCTTCTTCCAATTTTATAGGCTCTGATGAAGAAAAACAATGAGCTCATGAAAGAAAGGAAAAACCTCCTTTGCCAAGCCAAACCAGGCAAAATGAGAAATAGGTGCGAAAAAGAGAGGTTAAAAAACATGTGCTTTACTATCTAGTGTGTGCCTGGTAGAGTTTTAGTTACAGGCTTTTGTTGTATCTTTGTTCAAAAGTTTCATTTCCAGATTTTGTGAATAATATTCATTTTCCAACCATAATTTGTGATGCAATGTGCTAGATTTTAGGATTTTAGGATTATAAAGAGGAATAAGGCAAAGTGAAGACATAAGAACACATAATTTTAGTGCAACAAGGGAAGTATTGCATATTTGCGGGTTATTACGAGAGTACTAAGAAAAGGACATCTAACATCCTGGAAAAAAATGAAGAAATTAAAGAATAACTTCCTAGGGGTAGACATCTGAGCTGGGTACTAAGGCCTAAGAAAGCCTGCATCACGCTGTGGGTAGAATGGAGCAGACATGTCAAGCACAAGGAAACTAAAGACCAAAAATGTGAGGGAGCCCCATGTGTACCAGGAGTGCTAAGTTGCTTCCCACTGGCGAGCATAAAGGGAAGGCAGGGGCAGATCATGGAAAGGCTTGTTGGCACGTGGAGGGAAAATGTAATCTTCATAGTAAGACACATAATTGGAATGAAATAGACCCGTCTCTACAATTTCCTTCCAAATAGGAGAGAGAACACTCCCAGCATTTTACTCAAAAATGTATTTTGCAATAAAAAGTTTATTAACAATGTTCTTCATACAAAAATGGGAGAAATCAGAGAACAAACGGTATGATCTATCTTTCATGTCAGTAGTTACTATGAAATTATGTGAGTGTACTAAGCAGATTTACTTGCTTCACAGCATATTTCATTCAAATGTCACCAGGAAATAAAAATCAAAGCATTTCTCTTCCTGTGTTTTCTGTAAAATAAAATATATATGTATAAAATATATGCACACACACACATACACTCAAACACACAAAAACACCAAATACACACCAAAACATACACCCACACACCCCCACATGACAAGTTCAAGGTTGTACAAACATCTTTTGATAATCTTAGATATGAGACAGCTATTCCTACAGTGTCTACGCATGGAGAATTCCTACTCATTTTACAAATCCAAACCAAATATCACCTCCTATAAGAAGCCTTCCCTGAAAAACCTCAACAGAGCCAGTCACGTCCCTTCATATACTACCCCATTCCTTATACATGTTTCTGTTTTTGCATTCTCTCTACTCTCTTGTAATTAATTGTTGATCCTACTAGACATGAGTTTTTTCATGGAGAATTTTTTTACTGTTCTATTTCTACCATCTAATCTAGGCTAATTCCTAATTTAAAAATGATAATGTGTCCAAATAATTCTTCATTAAGTTGAATGCCCATGGAAGAAATTCATGAGGTACATGGTTATACTTTGTTTCCTTCTCTTTCACTTATTCTACCAAGTACTATTTCTTAACCATTGCAACAATAGAGTGAGGTCCTCTAACTTTAAGGCATTAGATGTGGCACTTATAGTCTGCTAGGGCTACCATAACAAAATACCACAGACTGTGTGTCTTCAATAACACACTGCTCTGTAGGCTAGAAGTCCAAGACCGAGATGTCACCAAGCCTTTTTTCTCCTGAGCCCTCTCTCCTTGACTTGCAGGTGACCACTTTTTCACTGTGCCCTTATATGTCCTCTTCTCTGTACAGGTGTGCTTCTGGTGTTTCTTTATCTTATTATAAGGATACTGGTCCTATGGAATAGAGCCCACCCTTATGACCTCATGTAACCTTAAGTACCTCTTTAAAGACCCTATGTCCAAATAAAGTCATATTGAGGGTTGGGGCTTCGATATACACATTTGGAAGATAGGGCACAATTTGATTCATAACAGGCATATTTGAGATATATTAAGGAATAGTACTTGTTCCTTCCTTATTTCCATGTATACTCACTGTCACTGGTAAGGAGTGATAGAGAAGAAGGAGCAAGATGACATAGTTGCTTAGCCTGGTCACCAAAGCGAAGTGTAGTTTCATCCTTTGAAATGCAGAGGAAACACTGGAGGTAATTGAGGTATGGGGAAAGGAACAGATGAAAAGTTTGGTCATAGAGAATGTGAGCTGCTGGTGGAATATCACAATAGAAAAGCAATTGGATTTGTGAGTTTGGAACTCCACAGGTACAGATTTGAGAATAAGTGCCAATTTAAACCTGTGAAAAGATAAGGCGGTAGGTAAACAAAGAGAAGAGAGATCAGAATCTGAGGAGAATCATTATTTATGAGAAATTCAGAAAAAAGAAATGAATCACACAAAGCAGATTCCAATATGACTCAAGGCTGAAAACAGGTGATTTAAAAGCAGCCATATTAACAATCTTTGAAAAACACTTAGCTACAGTTATCTATTATGTTAAAACAAAGAGCAATGTAGCTGAATTTTACTTTCTCAAATTTAACTGGAAAAAGGCTTAAGATAATTTTGTTTTAAAAAAAAAATGGTAGCATACTATTACTTCACTACTTTGAAATATGTATATTGTAGACTTGGCTGCTGGAGACTTAGTCAGAAAATGAATTTTTCTATATACCCACCAGTGCTGCTATTTCATTATTCCTACCCCATGTAATTACTCTTGGTATTTCTAGTAGTTGGTCCATATTTTTCTCTATGAATCACACTCCACTCACCTTGATTAACAAAGAAGGGTCCGCCTCAGTCAGTTTTTAGAAACATGTTGGATTCCTTTTGTTTGATAAATTTCTTTCATTCACATGAGCACACACACACACGCACACACACACGCACACACAAATATACACATACTCAAACACGCCTTCACAATTATGACCATCAGAAGCATGAAACTAAAGACCTTCAGAGGTTTCTAGTGTAGTAGAGTAAGCTTATATCTGACATACCCTCCCATGAATAACAAGTATGAATGCTGAACAGAACACATAAATGCCTATTTGAGGGCTTTGGAGAGTAAAAGAAAGCAAGCAGATTTTGGAGGGGAGTTAAAACTTGAAGGAAGCACTCAGTATGGGTTTTTCATTTTTTTTTCAGATTAAATTTGAGAGAGACCCCAGTTGCAGTACAGCACTAGGCAGTTAAATATATGATAGAAAGCCCACTGTCTGTCTAGCTTGAGGAACCAGCGAATGGAGCCCAGGGCAATCATGGCAAGTAAAAAAAAAGGGAATTCCAGAAAAGCGAGAGCAAGAGAAGGGGAAGTCCACATTCTTTGCTGGAACTCTCATCAACAAATCCTGAACTATAAATATTTGAGGCAAACTCTACATAATTTAGTTAAGGCCCAGAGAGGTGAATGGAGTTTTGAGCTGCAACTTGTTGCAATTTAACCTTAATCAAATTAATTGCCTACTAAATCACACAAAAAAAATATCAAAATTCTCCAAAGATATATGGCAACTCTAGGTATCAAAGACACAATAATCACAATGAACAGAATATGATGTAAAGAACCAGAAAAGTCAGTCTCAAGAGGAAAAGCAATCAACAAAGGCCAATTCTAAGATGAGCTGGATGTCGAAATTATCAGATAAGGATTTTTAGATAGCTGGTATAACTATTCTTAATGATTTCCTTCTTTTGAGTACTTGTAATAAAAGAAAAGAGAAAAATCATACCCAAAAAACAGAATATATGAAAAATAACCAAGTAGAAATTGTATAACTAAAAATCCCAATATCTAAATTTTTTAATGGGCTTAATAGCACAGTGGAAATCATATAAAGAAGAGTTAGTAAAATTTAATATGGATTAATATAAATTACACAATTTTTAAAAAGAGAAAGAACAGAGCCTCAGAAATCTTATAAGAGTATATGAAAATTTCTAATATTTATAATCAGTCTCAGAAGAAAAAGGCAGAGAAAATAATAATAATAATAATATCCTTATTATAAAGTGGCAAAGTACTTGGCTGAGTTATGTTCCTGTTCAAGTGGCAGAATTTATGAGCCATGTACTAGGATATCTGACTGAAGAAATATATCAGTAGCAAGGCATTGATGGAGCTGCACGATTTTTCCCAATAGCATATAGCAAAATTCAATGAGAGAAATTATTGAAAGGTATAATTCATAATTAAAAGGAAAACAGGCTGGGTGTAGTGGCTCATGGCTATACTACCAGCACCTTGGGAGGCTGAGGCAGAAGAATTGCTTGAGCCCATGAGTTCAAGACCAGCCTGGGCAACCTGGCAAGACCCTGTCTCAACACCCCCCCCCCACCAAAAAACAAAACAAAACACAGCACAACAAAAATAATCCAGGTGTGATTGTATACACCTATGGTCCCAGCTACTCAGGAGGCTGAGATGGGAGGATTGCTTGAGCCCAGGTGGTCCAGGCTGCATTGAGCCATATTCGTGCCACTACACTTGAGTGAGAACCTGTCTCACTAAAAAAAAAAAAAATTAAGAAGGAATCGGATATTTAAAAATTGGAGCATCCCCAGCCCAGCCATGTAAAGAATAAAAATATGTTTGGGAGAAAATACAAAGGGTATGTCAAGCAACTCTTTGATGAGATTAGTAGAAGTAGAAGAAAGCATGGTGCTGCATATCAAGATAATGGGAGAAAGACTGTGAAGGCATTTCAGATATCTTTGAGGCTGTCCTTCCTATCACAAGCTAGGAGTTCTAGAGCTTTGAGAGCAGAATGGCTTCAGGGGACAATCATGGGGAGCCAATGGGGCCTCAGGCCTTGCTGCTTTGGCCACTCCAGTTATGGTTCAAGTAGACCCAGGTGTGGCTTCACCTGCTACTCCAGAAGGTATTTGCTGTAAATCTTGGCAGCATCCACCTGGTGCTAATTTTTAGGTGCATAGTACAAGAGTTGTAGAGGCATGGCTACCTCCATCTAGATTTTGAAGTATCTACTAAATAGACTGTAGGCCCAGACAGAAAACTGCAGTAGGAGTGGAGTCATCCCAAAGAGTCTCCACTGAGGCAATGCCTAGTGAAGCCAAGGGAGTGGAGCCAGCTCCAAATCCCGGAACTATGGAGCTACCAGAGTGCAAAGCCAATCTGGGAAAGCCACAGGCATTTCTACTCCAATTTGCAAAACCAGCTATGTGGGCTGCAGTCAGCAAAGCCATGAGAGTGGGCCCCCCCACCTCAGGACCTCAAAGGCTCAGCCCCTACCACAGTGTGTCCAGGAGGTGAGACATAGAGTCAAGAAAGGTTATTCTGAAGCCTTAACACTATCAAACAACACATTTCATGTTGTTTGCCCTGTTTGGTTTTAGACTTACATGGGATCTGTTTGTTACTTCTTCCTTGTTGCCTATGAGAATGTCTGTCCTATGCCCGTCCCACCACTGTATTTTGGAAGCATACAACTTATTTAATTTACAGGCTCACAGCTAAAGGGGATTTGCTTCAGGATAAATTTTGCCTTGAGTCTCACCTGTATCTACTTTAGATGAAACTCTGGACTTTGCAGTTATGAACTGGTGCTGGAATGAGTTAAGACTTTTAGGGATGACATGAATCTATCTTGTATATGAAAATGAAATGAGTTTTAGGGGGCCAGGCACAGAATGCTATGTATGGTTTGACTGTTTTTCCCCTCCAAAATTCATGTTGAGATTTGATTGCCATTGTAACAGTACTAAGAGGTGTGGCTTGTAAGAAGTCACTAGGCCAACAGGGCTCCAGCCTAATGGGTAGGCTTAATGCCTTAATGAAAGTGTTGCCAAGAGGTCAGCTCTCTCTTTTGCCCCACTGCCTTCTGCCTTGGAATGATGAACAAGAAGTCTCTCTCCAGATGCCAGCCCCTCAATCTTGAACTTTCCAGTCTCCAGAACTATGAGAAAATAAATTTCTGTTCATTGTAAATTACCCACTCTCAGGTATTCTGAGCACAAAACAGACTAAGGTATAGACTCTCAGGTATTCAGCACAAAACAGACTAAGGCAGATGCTTACCCATCTATTCATTCCACATTTATTCATTAAGTTAATGTTGACTATTTCCTAGGGACATTTTAGTTAATAAAATGTTCCTTTCATATGTACCTCATTTTGCTTTTTACTTAGAGTACAGGTAGAAGCTGTGAAACATACTTCCAATTACCCTTTAAAAGCATGTATTGTGTTTATAAAGTAACTCTTAAAGGTTCTCTCCTCCCCTCAAATAAGCACTCAGTTACTTGAAAAAATTAAATGCCAACAGAAACAAGATCTTCAATTTAAAATTTCAAACTATTTACCCCAACATTTCTGGAGCAGTTTAAAATATATATATATTTTAAACATGTGTCAGAATTTAAGTATTTGATATTTTTACCTACTTAGCTTTTTATAAGTCCATTTTATTGGAGCTTTTTAGCATATGATAGGATAATACTGTTTGCTCTACTTCATAGATTAAAAGACCAAAACATTATCTAGAAATTAAAAATGCACTTGTATTCTTTTTCTCCAGGCTATTAACCCAGTGGAGGAAAGGAAGAATATCCTGTTAGAACAACACATAGCAGGGTCCTTTGTCGCACTGGAAGAAATGAAATAGGCCTTATCCAAATAAGAAAGAGCTACGAAAGAGATCTTACAAAGTGAAAGTAAACCTAGGAGATTGAATGGTCCTCAGGAAACAATCCACTGCTGCAAATTTTAGTTAGCACAGTGAATATGGGTGAGATTTTTCCAAATGAAACCTTGTTGATTAAGGACACGAGAGGGAAGGCATTTTATCCATTTTTTAAAAATGTCCTGGTCCAGTGTGCTGGGGCAAATGGCTCACCAAATCAGAATAAACCAGAGCAGAGAACAGGTGAACTAGAAAGAGTGCTGCTGCTAACTCAGACCAGTGGTTTTCAAACCTTTTTATAAATTAGAGGCTTCTTTCTTCTAAATAAACCTTATCCCTAAAACCCAAAATATAAAAGTATTGAAACAAAAATAATGATAAAAAACAGAGAGTCTTTATTGGTGCCTAGATAGAGTAATTGGAGGTTTCAAGGGGTCCAAAATTTGAAAATTCATTAGAAAACCAAGCCCTTTGGGGCTCAGGTTGCAAGATGCTCATTTGGTTCAATCCTCTTATTCTGTTCAGGGAAAAGCAATGAGCTTACGTGACACCACCCACAGTCATACAGCCGGTGAGTGGTAAACTAGGGTTTCTCAGCTGTGAACTAGGGTTCCTGAACTTTCCATCTCATGTATTTCCACTCCCTCTTATTTTATCCTATGTCTCCAGAATAGACAGGTATTATAAGAAAACATTCAACTGATATACCCACATTTACCCTCACAAATTCAAATTCCATTTATAGCAAGAAAAATAATCAAGAATAAATGTTTTCCTTATCTTTTATAGGAGGAAAGCATTGTTAATACAATAATGTATTTATTGGAAGGAACGATCCATAGCAAGGTCAAAGCAAAATAATTGTAATACAGACTTTTTTTCTGGGTTGTTCACATCATCAGGACTAGTTTATGCTAATAGTGCAGTTCATTAAAATATTGAGATAATCATAGGTTTGATGTTTGTGTGGGTTGCATTGCATGTTCCTCGTTGGCCTTTAATTAAAGGAGCTATTATCTTTCAGATACTAAGGGCAAGAGAGAGTTGTTGGATTGGTATCTTAAATATTGAAAGCCTGTTGAAAACAGATGCTGTAATTATGATGGCTATTTTCAACTTTACATATAAAGTATTTATAGAGTATCCTATTGTTACCATGAACAATAAATACTTAATAAACAGTTAAATGTCATGATTCTATTTCAATTTTTATGCATTTAAGCCCTCTATTTTCTCTTCTCTATTTTTCTGTCAATACTTTTAAAGTTGGTCATGTTAATGCCAAGCTAATGGTCAAGTTTATTCTCAGAGTTAGTATTTATAACTCTAATTACCTAAGTAGAGGAGTGGTGAGTTCTGGAGCCTGAATAATTTAAATGACTGGGGCCTAGAGGACAGCCAAAGACAAAATGGTGCTAATTTAGAAAATGTCAATAATAGGCATATCTTAAAATAAAATTATTGAATTATTTATTAAAACAATATGCCTATATGCATTTGCAAAAATTATTCACTGTGCAATAAGAGAAAATGCAAGAAGTTAAAACACACAGTACAAATTTTTTACAGCTTATAAGAAAGAAAAATAAAATTTTAGAAAAGACTTCCACTATTTACAAAATGTAAATATTTTGCAACAAAAAAGTCATAGAAATAAAAATCGTATTATAACAATGCATAACTCAATCAGAAAAAAACATAGCAGTTCCTTGAAGCTACACAGGGTGAGTACACAAAGCTTTGTGTCCCTATAACACCAAGAGGTGCGTAAACCAGGGTGGAGCATGAAAAAAACAGCTCACCTGTTTGGATTTGTTTAAAAATTTATAAGCCAGTGTTTAAGGGCTATGCAAATATAAAGTATAATTAGTCAGTGTTACATGCACATAGGGTTGGAAAAGAATAAAAATACATTCTGAAATCAGAATCTCTAGAATCATAGAATCTCCAGCCATAATGAACTTCAAATGGCATCTAATCCAATGGCCTCTGATTCTCAAATCCTTCTGATTACTTCCCAGCCTATCGAACATTTAACCTTTGTCCAAAAACCTCTAATGGTAGAATAGAACAGTTGAATAGTGGCAAGTGTAGAGTTTAATGTTTCCATCAATAAAATGATCTAGTCTTAATTTTTTATCAGGTTCATATTATATACTGTGATATTCCACCTGCACAGCAAAAAAATCCACCACTACTCACAAAAAAAATATGATGCTGAGAGGTTTAAGCACAATAAAGTAGATAATTGTACACAGGCAAACACATTTTTCCACGAAGCATTCTTTAAGGATGTGCCAGAGGATCTTGAAAGATCTTTGAAGAGCTAAGAATTGATAGAAATACAATCTTGGATTTATTTTTTAATCATTTACTAGTTAATACAATTACTGCTTTTAATGTAGAACTACAACTTTTAACTGATCCTACTTTGTTGTAGACTTGCATAAAAAGAAGACAATCTAATGCAATATCTGAAAGCAAAACAAAGAGAATAAATAATTTGAGGTCTGAATTATATTCCCTAGCCTTTTGATATGCATTGTCAAATTTCCTATAAGATATCCTAATATATTTATGTAGAATTTACAATTCTACATAAATATTAACTTTCTTACTGTTGTGATTTTACTTTTAAGAATCTGTCAACTTAAATTCATGACTACTTAAATAATCACTTTATCTTTATATATCTGAAAACATGAAAATCTCATTTCCTAAGGAATAATGGGATCAAAAATTCTTCAAGCCACTCTACTTAAGTCATTATTTTCCCTGTTACTCAGAATGCATTAACTCCAGTACCAAAATGTAACCACTATGATTCTTCATGTCTTCATGACTCTCTAAACTGTGTTGTTAATCATTTTGTGATAAATCTTTTCAGAAAGCTTATGATGACCAAAGTTTATTAGAATCATCAAGACATAGAAAAAAATAACACTGAGTTGCATTAAAAATGGAAAACACCCCAAATTAACTCTTGCAGATAGTCCACTATCAAAGATGGGTAAGATAAATAATTTAGGACATTCGTTTCACATTTTCAAATTAGTAATGTATATTCTGTGGCTTTCTATTTATATATGGATCCATATGGGGTACTATGAAAAATACCTTTGTTAAAATACGTTATCAAATTATTTACATAAAATTGACTTTAAGTCAAGTTTTGCTCATTCACAAGTATTTATTGTATGTTTCACTGTGTAACCAACTACTGTTTTTGTTAATCAGCTTTTTTGAGGTATATGTTTTATTCACTAAAATAAGCTCATTTTTAGTGTGTAGTTCAATGAATTTTGATAGATGTATACACTCGCATAACTACTACTACAGTCAGGATGCAACATATTTCATCACTACAAAATACTTTTTACCTGCACCCTCTGCTCCAGGCAATCATTGACTTACATTCTGTTGTATGTTAGTCTAGTCTATTCTAGAATTTCATACAAATAAAATTATTCAATTGGTGTTATTTTATATACGGCCTTTTTAAAATTTTTCTCTTGCTGAGCATAGTATTTTTTAGATTAATCCACAGTTTTGCATTTCAGAAGCTCATTTCTTTCTATTGCTGAGTACTCTTATCCTATGGCTTCTCTAATCTATCCAACGAATTGTAAATGTCATGGTAGGCCTCAAAGTTAGGTTTTTGGATCATACCAAGCACTCTGTTTGGTCTCTCCATATCCGATTCTGCCCCTAGTCTGGGAATAAGCTTCAGATGTTATGTGTAGAAAAAGAAAAAGAGATAAGAACCTCCAAAATTATCTGGCACCAAGGTACAACTTCAAAAAAAAAAATAGTCAAGCCTTTTCAATCCAATTAATAACCTCTTCGTGACATAACTCTTGTAACATATCATATCATTAAAAACAACCTGATGTTAAAAACTGAAAACTGACATCTATTGGGAAATGATGGGTGGATGAGGAATGGTAGATGAGGAATTAGAAAAGAGGATCTAAGTATTTTACCACAAAATGTTAGAAATTCAAAACAATTTTTAATAGAAAGACCCAACTTCATAACAAATGCCCAGGAATTGTTTTAGAGACTCTTTCTTTTTAACTTAAGTGTTCTATATTCTTCAAAATTGAAATAAATCCTATTTTTAAATCTTCTGTGCTAAATGCACAAAAGGGGAAAGATGCCTATTTCCTTTTATTTTCTATTGGAAAATATCCCATGAAAGAAAGTTGTATCTCACAGAGAAAATTTAAAGTAAGCAATCCAAATTAATGCATTTCTTAAAAATTCTATATTATCTACAGTAATTTTAAGAATTGTATAAATTATTCAACAGAAGAATTCACAAAGACAGCATTTGTTTTTATTTTAGACTCTGTTTCATACTTAAAGCATAATATTGACCAAAGAATAAAATATAAAATGTTTTAAAATTACATTACCAAGATCCAATCTCTGTAGTTTAAAAAAAAAATTAAATCAACAATGGAGGCCCATGAATATGTCTGACCTTTTGAAAATGTAACCAAAATTATTTAAGAACAAAAGATTCCACTATGGCAGACTAATAAGAATGTTGGCTTCCCAATCTCGCAGATCTGCTTCTTATGACCCCATGCACATCCCATCCCTCCTATGCTCCAAAACATCATCACAAAGACTCTTTCTGCCCCTTGTAAATTTGGCACAAGTTGAGACAAAGAAAAAAAGGAAAATTGTTTACATTTATTTTTATTCCTTTTGCCTATTACATGAAAAATAGTCAGTGGGCAAGCAGAGACTATCAATAACAAACAAAAGAAAACAAACTATGAAATAAAAACAATAAACCACCCAAAACAAAGCAGAATTATCCAAACTGAATGGACATGATCTTAAAGGACTGTTAAAGGAATGTCTATGGTTGATTGAAATTTGATTTTAATTTTCCTAATTGTCAAATACCTAAAAATTATAATGCCGCAGGAATTAAAACACATGGAAACTGAATCTAAAGTGTGCATCTGAAAACCAGTTCCAACACTTCCTAATTATGTAACTTCAAATGAGTTTGATCCTTTTATGACACAGTATTTTCATTCTAAAATGAGGGTAAAAGAAACCTACTTTACAGGGTTGTTTTAGAATAATATATGAAAAGATCTTAGGAAAGTACCTGATTGAGACTGCATACCAGTGCATACATTTTAGCTATATTATTTTTAAAACATCAACTTATAACTCTATTAATAACATTCTAAGAATTGTCAAATGTTGACTTTTAATATGTTTTCAGAGTTTGGAAATAGATGTATTCATCTCTTTTAATTTCTTTCTTAATGAATAAACATATTTCTTACATCTCTAAATTATAATTTTATTAAAAACACATACATTACTTTAAATTTGTATTTTTTAAAAAATAAATACATATCATAAAATTTGGAAAATGGAGAAAAATATGATCATCTTATATTCTAATAAAGATCGTGGGAGAGAGAAAGGCCATGTTCTCTTGCAGAGTATGACAGGAGCTAATTTTCCTGGCACAGTATTCCCGCTTCTTAAGGGATGTCACTAGCTAACAAGAGTGCTGCCCATCTCTTTAGGTTGAGTGAAGGAAGATGTAAAGAAAAACCAAATAGAACTTCTAGAAATAGAAAAATACTGTCTCTAATCATAAAAATTAATTAAATGGATTAAACAGCAGGTTAGACACCACTAAGTAGGGTGAGAGTTGTTGGAGGTAGAGCTGAAGAAGCTATTCAGATTACAGAGAGATAGAGGAATACAATCTATAAAAGTGAAGTTAATAAAAATGGAGAATAGAATAGAATAGTAGGATAAAATTGGAGTGTCCAAGGAATGTCCAAGAAAATAGAATAGATGAAGGACATTATTCAAAGATATAATGGCTCAAAACTTGCCAGAATTTATGAAAAATGTAAATCTAAATCCAAATGTCAGTCAAATCCAAAACAATATTAAAATATAAGTATTGAAAGATAAATTATATAGCTACATATACATTATAAATATATAAAGTCATCTATGTTTGCAACTATATTATATATGATACATTGCATTCCGTAGATTGTATTTTATATAAAAAAGAGATCAGAATCAAACTACAGAATTTCAAAGATAATATCTCTGTGAAAGAAAAGAAGATTATCCAAAAGAACATGATGCAATTATCATGAACAAAGACACACTAAAGTTACCTCAGGAAAATGAAAACTAAGTACCCAGAAAAATCTCACTAACATACCTTTCAAGGATAAACCACAGGAAAAAGAAATCTAAACCCAAAGGAGACACTGAGATTCAAGAGCTAATGTCAGTCAGTCAAAGTAATTAGTAAATCTATGGATAAATTTCCTCAAGCATTGAATATATTATAATAATAATAAAGTTGAAGAATTATGACAGAAATAAAATATGGATAATACTGCCATAAGTGAAGACACATCTGTTTGGAGTTAACATGCTTGGGGTTTTTGTATTGTCTTGTAGGATAGCAGAGATATTAATTAGTTTATGCATTTTAAGTTATATATGTTCATTTAATTTTAAGTTCAGGGAACAAAAAAATCCAGTATCTTATTTCCAAACCAATAGACAAAACATATAGTATTACAATAGTCATAATTTAAAAGAAAGAGGACGGAGAAGAATGAACAAACATCAACAAAGCAGGACAAATACAAAATAAAATTATTTAAATAAGTCTAAATATATCACTAATGAAAAGAAATTAAATAGACATGTTCATTCCTGTTGTATTTGAGAGTAGAGAAAAACGTGTAAAATTTTATATTACCGATGGCATTTTTAAATGCTATACACTTTGGAAGAAGGCAGTTAGTAATTTGACAAAACAATTTGACAACCATTAAGACAGTTTATTTGATAGAAAAGACCCTAAAACACAGAAAGCCATAAATACAATGCATTACTTAAATTCTGAAAGAGGAAGGAAGAAAGGAAGGAAGGAGGGAAAGAGGGAAGGAGGGAGGAAAGGAGGGAAGAAGGGAGGAAAGGAGGGAAGAAGGGAGGAAGAGAGGGAGGGAGGCAAAATTATAGTAAAGATAATAGAGCTAACAGAAATTTTAGAGACGGTATAGCCCACTCCTTTTTGAAGAAAACTAAGCCCTTGGGAGGAGCACTCAGATTTTACCTAGAAAGTTAGTTATAAAACGGAGTGATATGGTTTTGCTTTGCGTCCTCACTCAAATCTCATTTCAAATTATAATCCCCACATGTTGAGGGAGGAACCTGGTTGGAAGTGCTTATATCATGGGGGCAGTTTCCCCAAGATATTCTTGTGATAGTGAGGGAGTTCACAAGACCTGATGGTTGAAAAGTGACACTTTCCCCTGAGCTCTTTCTCTCTCCTGACGCCTTGTGAAGAAGGTACTTGCTTCTCCTTTGCCTTCTGCCATGATTTTAAGTTTCCTGAGATCTCCCCAACCGTGTAGAACTGTGAGTCAATTAAACCTCTTTTCTTTAAAAATTACCCAGTCTCAGGTAGTATCTTTAAAGCAGTGTGAAAACAAACTAATACATTAAGAATAGAAAAAAAAAAATCAAGATTCTGTATTCTCTCTCCAGTGAATGAAATGACACCTACAAAGTGCTTAGAAGAGTAGCTAGCTCATAGTCATGGTAATAATGGTTTTTTTTTCTACTGTATTCTACACAATTCATTTTCTAGTATAAAGACATGGAAGGAAATATACAAACCCTCTATTATGCACTCTGAAGCTACAGAGATGAACGAAAACATGGTCTTTTTCCTCAGAAGAGTAATTATAATGGAAAACATTTATTGCACATTTACTGCATGAAGGGTGCTCTGACAAAGTTTGCATACATCACATATGATTTAATTCAAAAAGCATTTCTATGCAAGATGTATTATTAGCATTGCTTTTTTATCAAGTGAGAAAATAAAGACTTAAGGAGGTTATATAGCCTCACAGCTAGTTAGAGGAAAAGTTACGATTCAGTGGATTCTGGTCTTGAGAATATTAAATATTAATGTTTAACATCTAAGATAATGCATTATTAATTCAATATCCATGAATCATCATTTACAGTGAAGACATGTGACCTAAAATAGACTTGTTATTTTCTCATCTCCAACCTTTCCATGTGCCATAAAAGCAATTGTTTTAGATAGCTGTGTATCAGACTTACTTTGAGAAGGCCGGAGTATTTATACCAAAGAAAGAGAAACAAAAATGAATAGAAAGTCAACAGAAAATAAAAGAATAGGAAAAGAAGAAAAAGCAGGAAAACAGATGAAAGTTTTGAGAGAAAGCCTCATAAGATTTTGAGTTTGGGTTTCTTCTAATTTGGGGGCACAATAAACCATTTCCCAGTAGGTGGTGCTAGAGTATATCAGTTCCAAAATCCAAAAAGTCTGGCTTTCCTTTTTGGATTTTTCCTCTCCACATTCAGAAATAAAACAAAGCAAAACCCCTCACAACCAATCAAATACGGGAAGTTGAGAACTGACTGACTTTTTGCAGTGATGCCAACTTTAAAATAAATTATACTTTCCTCTGTATTACCAAAAAAAAGAGAGAGACTACTTGAAATGCAGTGCCTTTGTGAGGAAATACTGTAATGCCAGTAAGAGTTGAAATATTTTATTCAGTATTTTTCCTCTGAGATTTTGTCCTATATTCACAAAAGATGTTTTCCATAGCCACTTAACAAGTACAAAGTAAAAGGAGTTTTAGAGATTCCCAGTTCCACATAATAAATGCTATATAAAAAGAGGTCTGCAAATCCTCTCCCACAATTTTCTTATAATGAAAGAAAACATGAGAATAATAAAATGTCAATATAAGATGATTTTAGTTAAGAATACACTGAAGGGGAAAAATCCTTTAATTTCTCAACTAAATAATACAGAGTTATACGTACCCAGGAAACTAAAGACTAGATGGAACTAGCAGAGCCTTTTCCATTCTCAGCCTGGGCTAGTTCCCCAAAAAACATGTTTATTAAAGTGTAGTCTCTTCCTGGCCCATGGATACACTGAGATAGACTTTCTTGTATGTTGAGAAATAATCACTTGTCATTTTCATCCCAACATCTTTAGTTTGATTATAAATGAACCATTGAAGACATGTATAAAAAATAGGTATAGCTCTATTGGTTTCTTATCAAAAGCAACATTCTTCTCCCTCTTATTCCCAGCAGTATCTTGCTATTTCCATCTTGTCTGCCTATGGGAGTCAAGAAATGATTTTATTTCTTTAATGTGCTAAAGAATACAGCTAGTGTAAAAGGTTTGGAAAGATTGCAAGAGAATATGAAGCATCTGCATATACAGGAGATAATTTTTAAGCAAATAAGTGATGACATTTGCAGTTTAAGTTTTCTCTTTCAGGTTTAGAGTTCAGGAATAAAACACTGTGAGTGTAAGATTGTAAAGGCTAGACAACCAAGGGAGGTTTAGGACACTCCTTCGACCACTCACAAATTGGATGGTATGTTTTAATGGAGTGTGCCCTCCTTCACCAGGTATTTCAGGTTATGAGGGGAGGATGCAAGCTGTGAATCAGCATAACTAATTGAGACAGAATTTGTGCTTTGTTCTTCATGGATCTTTTTTCCATTCATGTCCACTTCAAGAAGGCAGCCAGCTCCTTCATGCTTTTAACCTCGCAGGAGGTTTGTGCGTAAGACAGAAAGGCTAATTATCCAGCAGATAATCTGCCTCCCTGGCACTCCTTGAGGGAATTATGCCAGATAGAAGAAAGAGAGACATGTGCCTTGTGGAAAAGAGAAAGTGAGAGGGGTGGCAAGGCCCAGAAGTCCAGGATGGAAAGAGAGATCTGCAGACTCCCAGGGAACCTACAGCTTTCTCCACAGCATTGCTGGAGGTGAGCAGTTTTGGGTTAGGTGGGAGGGGTGTGGCTGCATAGTATGCCCAAGGGGCTGGAGTCTAGGCTGAGTTTCACAGCCTTTGCAAAGTTTACAGGGCTTCTATATGGCACTAAAACTCAAGGCTCTCAGATTTCAGTAGCCCCTGTAAGTTTAGACAAGGCATCTCAGTGGTAACCGGAATGAGTAAAAGACCCCCAAATGCTTTGGTTTTCATAAGATGGGTGTGAGTGAGAAAGCACCAAAATAAATTCAGATTGAATTATCACAGGATTTGAGAAAAAAAAAAATCTAAGCTTATTTTAAATACATACATTTGATTTCTCAGATTTTTTACTAAGAGGTATATTTACTTTAGTTCAAGTTTGGTTTCTAATTCTGAGATTTTTCCCTAAAAATGTAACTATTCATGCCAACAAAGGCAAATAACATTTTTGTTCCAAAGAAAATACAAAATGCAAGAAGTGGGGAGAAATGCATAAGAATATTTTATAAAATAATGTTCTTTTCTGGGTAAACATACTACTTGATAAAAACTCAAGGAAATATCATTATTAGGTAACAGGCCAATTTTTGCAAGATAAGAGTTAGGGAGGGGTGTGATGAGTAGATTTTAACATCCTTGTACCTCCAAGTGTGCATGGCAAAAAAAGAATAATGTTTGGGCTTTTATGATGTGAATCAAGATACGGCCTCATGGCTGAATTATACAGTGAAATAGAGAAGTTATTGTTCACAACCTTTTACGTTAAAGTAACAAGGGGATGACATCCAAGACCTAACTTAGATCATAACACAGTTCCTCCCGTTCATTGTTCTAGCCACACCTGCTGTACCTCAGGCCTTCAACAAACAAGGTGTGTGCCAGCTTGTGGTTAGAAATTCTCAGCAGATAATTGTTCATCTTTTATTCTGGCTTATCTAGAGCTAAGTTCAGGATAGAAAAATGTTTCAGACATCTCCATTTTAAAGCAAAGCCCGGTTTTTTCCTTGAGATTTGCCACTCCCAGCATTATGCTGGGGATCCTACGGCAGCGATAGTTTCAAGCTTTGTTTCCTGTCCCAAGGGCTCATGAACCTCCATATCAGCAGATCTGGTACTCACTCACCCCTCTGGATTGCCTTCTTATTTTTGTTTTGTTTTATTTTATTTTATTTTATTTTTTTGTGAAAGAGTCTCATTCTGTCTCCCAGGCTGGAGTGCAGTAGCGCAATCTTTGCTCACTGCAACCTTCAGCTCCGAGTTCAAGCAATTCTTATGCCTCAGCCTCTTAAGTAGCTGAGATTGCAGGTGTGCACCACCACACCTGGCTAATGGTTATATTTTTAGTAGAGACAGAATTTTGCCATGTTGGCCACGCTGGTCCCAAACTTCTAGCCTCAAGTGATGCATCCACCTTGGCTTCCCAAAATGCTGGGATTATGGGCATGAGCCACCACGCTGGGCGTAGATTGCCTTCTTATATCAAGTTTGGTTTCTGATTCCAGCCTCTAGATTCCCTTACTTTTACTTTTCTACAATGATTCAAAAACAAAAATTGTTAAATAGTGTTGAGATTTTTCAGTGTGCTTTACCAAAAAAGATTTTTCTGAATGTCAAATCAACCATCTTGACTCTATTTTCCATTTTCTGTCAAATACATCTGAGTCAGGCTTTTGCCCACATCACTACACCAATGCTAATGTTAAAAGGCAAGTTTCAGAAAAAGGTGAAATCATGACCCTCATGCAGATATGAAAACGATCATGTGTTAAATAATCTTACATAATATGAGGGAACCAGGGAGCTGTTATAACTGATTCAAAGGAAAAGTCAAACAGCACTAACTTATCTGGAGCACAAGAATGTTAAAATCAATTGCAAATGCAGACAAAAACTGATTTTTCCACATTCATTTGCATCACTACCAAACTGGACACAGGAAGTCAATCAACATCACAGGAAGTCAATTAACGTCAGAATTTATCAGTTACCTACCACTTAACAAAGATTTGCCAAACAGCTCAAAGACAATGAGCAGGGGTAGAATCTGATACCCTAAAAGAGTTGTCAGACTATGTTTAGTTGTCCACTGAAACACAAAATTTCTTTCATACATGAATCTTGTCAAGGTCATTAATGACCTCTACACTGAAAAATTCAATGTTATTTCTCCATAATCATCTTGCTTCAGCTATTAAGAGCTTTTGAATAACTAATGACTCCCTTTCTTTTTGAAAAAAAAATTATTTGCTGCCCCGTTTGTTGATTTATCTTTAGTTTCATAAACTCTTCTCCATCTATACTCAATGTGTAGGTGACTTCATCCAATTCCAAGTATTTAAATACCAACTATAAGCTTAAAATTCCTAAGATTTTATCTTTAGTCCCAACATCTCCTGGACACTCCTGACTTACACACTTTTTTGCTAACATCTACTATCGAGTTGCCATCTTAAATTTCTGTTATTTGAAACTGGACTTTGATTTATTTCAATCTACCCCTTTTCGGCACACTCACACACACGCAAACACCCATGCCCATACACACACCCCTAATCTTCATGCAGTTCTAGTTACTCAAGCCAAGTCTGAAGAGTCATTTTAAATATCTTTAGTTTGTCCCTCCAGGTTCATTCTCTTTTCTAAACCCTGATCTATGACACCAAACTAAACTGAATGTCATTTCTCAGTAAACATCTTGCAAGTGTGTAAGATCCTTTTATACTTGCCTTTCTACAGCCTATTCTCATAGGCAAACAGAGCAATCTTTTAAAACAAATATCATATCCCACCCTTCAGAACTTATGCTATTCCTTACATATACTTAGAATATTCTTGTCTCAGGTTCCTTACTTGCCTGGAAGGTGTTTCCCTTAGGTAATCCATTTTGATTTCTCCTTCACTACAACTCCATGAATAAATGTCACCTTATCAGAGGAGATTTTCCTGACTCTCATCTGAAAGGGCATCCTCCCCTCTCTCCAATATTATTCTCTGTCCCCCCTACTCCATATTACATCATAGCACTTACCGCCACTTTACATAATTTATATATCTGTAGTGTATTTATATTTAAGGTTTATTTGATATCTTTTCTTCTCAGAATCTAATTTCCATGAGAGCAAGAACTTTTGTCTGTTTTTTTCCAGTGATGTTTCTGCTGTGTATATAAAAATGTCTGCATTATAGTCACTCCATACGTGTGTGGAGTGAAATGATGAATAAATGAATTGGCCAATGATACAGAAATTATGTTTTGGCATCCTGAGTGATACATGGTCAGTCCTACTTTTATTTGAGTCCCAACCATTTTTCAACAGGAAGAAAAGAAATTCCCTATATATAATCACAAATACAATTAAATGTTTGAAAGATGTTCATTGGTCTCAATGTGACTTTAAAGCTGAGACACAAACAAAATCAGAATTGAGCAATGATTTCTTAAGAAGCCAATAATGAGGAAACAAGTCAGCAGGATAAAGATGTATATAGAAAGAACTTTACCTCACTGTGGGTTCAAGTTATACTTTCTCTGAGTAAAAGAGCACAGTTATGCTATTGATAGTATAATTAGTGTCTTGCTTAATTCATAAAATTGCCTTGAATAAAGTAATGATTGCCTAGTGAATTTCTAAATTCTCCCTTGGAAGAGAAATATAAATATATCAAATTTATATTATGCAAACAATAGAATAAATGTTCTTCATCTTCCTTTTACACAATTACTTTATTTCATTTTTATAGTTTTGCATTTAGAGCCTTCTATACTTTTCATTGTATCAGTAACTATTAAAATTCAGCTCTTTAATGAAGCAATCTAAGCTTTATCCTATACATCTCTGATAACATTTAAGCAACTCTCTATGGTTAACTCTATACCATTAAATTATTTTTCATTTTATTCTCATGATAGTAATAGAGTGTATTGGTTGTGGTATTTTTTCTGAAGATTACCAGCATAAGAATTATCTCAGGAAGCCAAATTCAAATTTCTGTACCATCTTATTTGATAAACAATGAAGAATAAGGCCTATTTTTTGTTTTTTTTTTTTCTTAGATTGAGTTTCGCTCTTGTTGCCCAGGCTGAAGTGCAATGGCACAATCTTGGCTCACTGCAGTCTCTGCCTCCTGGGGTTCAAGTGATTCTCCTGCCTCAGCCTCCCAATAGTTGAGATTACAGGCACACACTACCATGCCCAGATAATTTTGTATTTTTTTTTTTAGTAGAGATCGGGTTTCACTATGTTGGCCAGACTGGTTTCGAACCCCTCACCTCAGGTGATCTGCCCACCTCGACCTCCCAAAGTGCGGGATTACAGGCATGAGAGACTATACCCAGCCTAAACCTACTTAAATTAAATAAACATAGGGAACATTTACTGGCTCAAAATAATTGCAAAGGATAACTGGTAATGGTTTCAAATATGGCTTATTCTAGTAGTTCAAATAATAGCTCCAGAAACTGCCATGTCTCCATCCTTAGATTCTACTTTCCTTCATATTGAGTGATTCTCAGACTCCTCATGACCAGATGTCTACCAGAATCTCTGTTCCAGGAATAAAGAGTGTCTCTGTCTCTTTCCAGTAGCTCTTGAAAAAGCCTTAAAATTAACTTTGTATACGTTAAGAAAATCAGTAACTTTTTCTCTGTCCTAGCAATAGCAAGGTTGAAGCAAAAGAAAAAAAAGAAAGATTCATTTATAATAGGGACTAAATATGAAAACTCTTAGACTTAAATATAGCAATAGTAGCATAAAATTTATATAAAAGTTAATTTATAAAACCCAAATGAAGTACATAAAATAATCTTAATAAGACCATTATAGAAATGTCACTACTTCTAAAATTAATATAGAAATGTTATGCAACTCAAATTATAATCTTAATAAGCTTTTCTGTTAAACAATACAAAGTGATTCTAGAATGTATGTGGAAAAATTTATCTCTAGAAATAGTCAAGAAATTTATGAATAATAACAAGAAGGCAAAGGAGGAGACTGAGATACTAAAATGACTATGAAGTAACTATAATCAAAGGTAAATGTATAATATTAGCACAGGAATATGTAAATATATTAGTCATATATGCCTGAGCAACCATAGAAAGATTTAGTGGATATAGGATTTTAATGGAACTTAGTGAGAAAGACTAATTTAATAAACAATGCTTATAGGTTTGATTATCCATGTAGAAGAAAAGAGAATTGAATTCTTACTCTAAGAAAAATATTGAAAGAAAATTTAGAATGCTATTTGTATATGCTATTTGAATGCTATTTGAAATGGGAAAGCTATTCCCAAGTATGACAGGAATCACAGAAACCATAAAGGAAAAGCTAGATATATTTGGCTATTTTAAAATTACATATTTTTACATGGCAAAAATTAACAGAAACAAAATTAAGAAACGAATTTAAAGATATATCATAAGTGTGGAAAATTAAGTGTGAAAAAGGTTTATCTTTCTAGGGGACTAGTTATTAAAAGATCATTACATGTAAAATCCTTCTGTAGAATTCATAGGATTATCAAACTGTATAAGCCACAGAAAATTTTCAAATTTTTTCAATAAAACTATTTCACAGTTAACACTTAAGCTTTTATTGTCCAGAAATATCTTTCTAATGAAACGATACTTCTAGAAAGCATGAAAAAAATCAAATTCTTTATTTTAAAAATAAGTAAATAAGAAGAAGAATGGTATTCATTAGAAAAGATATAGAGTAAAACAGAGGAAAAGAAACACAAAGGCAATGAAAAATAAGAACTCAAAAATGTCTCTTTGTAAATTTTGTTTTCTTGTCAGAACAACAAAAGTTTGAAAGGATCAACAGATTTGCACTTTCGACCAAGAAGGAATTTTAGAAATGTGAGTCAATTAAAAAAACATCCTGTTTTCCTGTCCCAATTATGAAATGAAAAATAGGATTCTGGAAAACATAAAAGAGGCATGCTGCAAGATAAACAAAAATTACTAGTCTTAGATGACTTTTAAATTATGAACAAAATGTAGACATTGTAATAACTGAAATGTTTTTTAAATGTAGAGTCTGATCTAATTAATGGAGAAAATCCCACATCATCTCTACTGAAAGAAACTATAAAAAGGAAGTACTGCTAAAACAGCTTTCTCAGGGGGCCATGGTAACTGTGAGCTAATACCATTTGTGTTTGGTAAGAGGTGGGGAAAAATGGGAGATCATTCGCTTTTGAAGGACTTGAGTAGATGAATGCATTCAATCTGTCCCAGATGCATTTCATTAAGAAAGAATTAACTAGCTAACATTGCCAAAATTAAGTTCACTTAAGGTATCAGGTCAGGCATGCTTTTCATGATCTGTGTCTTTAATAAGGATATGTGGGCCCTCAAAGTGGCTACAGAAAATATCAAATGCTGAAGAAGGTGTGGAACAACCAGAGAGCTGTTTTATGGCGCTAGTAAGGTGTAAATTGGTACAACAATGCTGAAAATCTAGCCAGCAGTTTAAAAATTAAACAAATGAATGTTTGTGACTCAGAAGTTCTGATCTTAGGTTTATATCGTCAATAGAAATGTGTATATATGTTCACCAAAGAATGTGCCCAAGAATGCCCAAGCAGCACTATTCATAATAGAACCAAACTGGAAACTGTCCAAGTGATTACTAGTAACAGAATAAACTCATAAATTGTTGTATTCACCTAACGGAATACTCTACAACAATGAGAATAAATGAAATACAGCTATACCACATGGAAATATGTCTTGCAAACACATCATGGATGAATCTTACAAATGCAGTGTGGTACAAAAGAAGTCAGGCACAAAGAGCATGTGTTTGGTAAGTATCTGTTAAGTTCATTTGTTGTAGGGTATAGTTTAATTACATTGTTTCTTTGTTGACTTTCTGTCTTGATGAGCTGTCTAGTGCTATCAGTGGAGTACTGAAGTCCCCCACTATTATTGTGTTGCCATCTATCTCATCTCTTAGGTCTAGTAGGAATTGTTGTATAAATTTGGGAGGTCCAGTGTTAGATGCATATGTGTTTAGAATTGTGATATTTTCCTGTTGGACTAGTCCTTTTATCATTATATAATGTCCCTCTTTGTCTTTTTTAGCTGCTGTTGCTTTAAAGGTTTTTTTGTCTGATATAAGAATAGCTACTCCTGCTCACTTTTGGTGTCCATTTGCAGGAAATATCTGTTTCCACCCCTTTACCTTAAGTTTATGTGAGTCCTTATGTGTTAGGTGAGTCTCCTGAAGATAGCAGAAACTTGGTTGGTGAATTCTTACTCTTTCTGCAGTTTTGTATCTTTTAAGTGGAGCATTTAGGCTATTTACACTCAATGTTAGTATTGACATGTGAAGTACTAGTCTATCCATCATGTTATTTGTTGCCTCAATACCTTGGTTTTTTTCACTGCATTATTGTTATATAGGTCCTATGAGATTGAGGAGGTTCTATTTTGATGTATTTAGAGGATTTGTCTCAAGATTTAGAGCTCCTTTTAGCAGTTCTTGTAGTGGCAAATTCTCTCAGTATTTTTTTGTCTGGAAAAAACTGTATCTTTCCTTGATTTATGAAGTTTAGCTTCACTGGATATGAAAATCTTGGCTGATATTGTTTTGTTTAAGGAGGCTAAAAATAGGACCATAATCCCTTCTAGCTTTTTGGGTTTCTGCTGAGAAATCTGCTGTTAATCTGATAGCTTTTCCCTTATAGGTTACCTGACACTGTTGCCTCACAGCTCTTAAGATTCTTTCCTTTATCTTGACTTTAGATAACCTGATGACTATGTGCCTAGGCAATGATCTTTTTGTGATTAATTTCCCAGGTGTTCTTGGAGCTTCTTGTATTTGAATGTTTAGGTCTCTAGCAAGGCTGGGGCAGTTTTCTTTGATTATTCCTTCAAATACATTTTCCAAACGTTTAGATATCTCATCTTCCTCAAGAACACCAATTATTCTTAAGTTTGGATATTTAACATAGTTCCAAGATTCCTGGAGCCTTTGTTCATTTTTCTTTAATTCTTTTTTCTTTGTCTTTGATTGATTGGGTTAATTCAAAAGCCTTGTGTTTGAGCACTGAAGTTCTTTCTTCTGCGTATTTGATTCTATTTCTGAGACTTTCCAGTGCATTTGCCTTTCTCTGTGTCCTAGACCAGAAGTTGGGGTTGTTTTTATTTATGCTCTCTATTTCAGTGAAGACTTTACCTTTCATATCCTGTATCATGCTTTTTATTTATTTAAATCCAACTTCACCTTTCTCTGGTACCTTCTTGATTCTTTCTCTGGCAATTCAGAGATTTCATCTTGGTTGGGATCCATTGCTGGTGAGCTGGTATGATCTTTTGAGGGTGTTTAAAAAAACCTTGTTTTGTCATATTACCAGAATTGTTTTTCTGGTTCCTTCTTATAGTCTGGGGTAGACTATGTCAGAGGGAAGATGTGGAATTCAAGGACTGCTGTTCAGATTCTTTTGTCCTACAGGGTGCTCCCTCAATGTGGTGTTCTCCCCCTTTCCCTAGGGATGTGGCTTCCTACAAGCTGAACTACAGTGATTGTTTTTGCCCCTCTGGTCCTAGCCAACCAGTTGAGCTACTGGGCTCCAGGCTGTTACTGGCGAGTGTCTGCAAAGAGTCCTGTGATGTGATTCATCTTCAGGTCTTGCAGCCATGGATACAAGTATCTGTTCTGGTAGAGGTAGCAGGGGAGTGAAATGAACTCTGTGAGGGTCCTTGGTTGTGTTTTTGTTTAGTGTGCTGGTTTTATGTCGGTTAGCCTCTAGCCAGGAGGTAGTGCTTTCAAAAGTGCATCGGCTGTGGTCCTATAGGGAGAATGCAGACTTGCCCTAGGTATACCTGGTTAAGTATTCTGGTTTCTCAGGCAGTGAACAAGACCATAGAGCTCCCAAGAGATTATGACTTTTGTCTTCAGCTACCAGAGTGGATGGAGAAGGACTACCAGGTTGGGGAAGGGATAGGCGTATCTGAGCTCAGCCTCTCCTTGGGCAGGGCTTGCTGTGGCTGCTGTGGGGAATGAGGGTGTGGTTCCCAGGCCAAGGGAGTTATATTCTCATGGGAATTATGGCTGCCTCTGCTGAGTCATGCAGGTCACCAGGCAAGTGGGAAAAAGCCAGTAGTCACAGGCCTCACTCTGTTCCCACACAGCCCACAGTCCTAATGTCCAGTCTCACTCCCACTGTGTTCCCCCCAACAGCGCTGAGTCTATTTCCAGGCAGCCAGTGACCAGGGCTGAAAACTTGCTCCAGACCACCAGCCTTCCTGCTGAGAAAGCAAAGGGACTCAGTTTTTCAGTGTCTCACACAGCCTCCAGGAATAATCCAGTTCTTTCAAAGGATCTTTGGATTCTCTCAGCTTTGCTGGTATGTTCCTGTGGTAGTTCTTGGAGCAAAAGTTCATGCTGTGAGTCTCCACACACTAGTGTGTTGGTCAGAGAGGGAGCTGCTAGTTAGTTCTGCCTCCTACCCACGGTCTTAATCCCCTCCCTCACAAGCTCCTTTAAACAACCAGCTCTCATCATCACCAAGGGAATGACACCAAGTCATTCTTGAGAGATCTCCTCCCATGACCCAAATACCTCCCACTGGGCTCCACCTCCAACACTGAGGATTACATTTCAACATGAGATTTGGAGGGAACACACATTCAAACCGTATCAATTGTTAAATCAAGGGATATCATCTTCTAAATTATTTAACTGCCCATAGCAATTTTACCTTTGGAAAGCCTTTACAAGAAATACTACTCTATGACCCACAAAGATCTAGTGAAGTAGATTACCAATCAGTAAATATTTTAAATGCTCATGAATTATCCAGTATCTGTTCAATGACTTTACATTTAAGCCACTTAGCTAAGTACTGCTAGGACAATAGGTGACATTCTGCCTTTCAAATGTGTTAAACTTTCTTCCTAATCTGCTGGACTTCTAAACTACCCCGTTTTTACCTACTCTGAGATAGCAAAAACCTTTAATAATGCTAAACAACTAGATGAAAGCCAGGCAGAACGATAAAGGCACACTGAGGCCTGAGGAAGACTGTAAGTATGGAATGCTAAGAAATAGCTTAAGCTAGGTGAAGTTGGCATGGAGGAGTCAAGGAATGAAGACTCTAGAAAAGTGACCATCTGTGCAAAGAGGTAAATTGGTAGAGATATACAAATATGCTTATCAAAGAAAAACGTTCATCATGTTGAGATGGTACAGTTCCCTTGACCCCCTTCAAAGGCAGGAACTGAAGTGGCTCATTTCACTCAGGCTGCCACTGGCCACTCCTTGCAGGAGGGAGGGAAGGAGTGAGGGAACAGGAGTGAACCAACCCTAGAACCAGCCAGTCACTCCTCTCTGGAGGAAGCAGACTCTGTGCAGGCCCCTCAGCAGTGTCAAAGCATGTTACAACCAATGTTCTTTTCAGCTCTGCTGTCCGGGGACTCCCAAGTGCCAGCCAGCTCAGTGGAGGGTCAGAGTGGCAGCCTCTGTCCTCTTGGCACCCAGGTTCTTGTCTGGCATCCAGGAACAATCAGGTCACAGGAACTGTTTGAAAGGTGATGAATGAGGAAGACTTTATTGAGCAGTGGGTGGCTCTCGGTGAAAAGGGAGGCTGGAAAGGGAATGAGAGGTAATTCTTCCCTGAAACTTAGCTGTCCCCAGCTGGGCCCCTCTCCGAGGAAGCCGCACTGTCTGAAGTTGACCATGTTCATCTGTAGTCTCTGATGCTCAGTTGCTTCTCTGCTCGCCAGCTCAGCTGCTTGTATCCTTGATGCTCAGCTGCCTGTGTTGCTCTACCAGCTGAAGTATTTTATGGGCACAGGATAGGGGTGGGGCAGGCCAAAAAGGCAACATTTGGGTGGAAAAGGGAGGTCAACTGTTTTCACTTAGGGCCTAGGTTCCAGGCTTAAGGGTGGGGCTCAGCCGGGAGCCCAGCCCTTCTCTATAGATGTCAAGGTCTGTTTTACAAAAACAGGTTATTGCAAAGGAATTTTCAAATGTATACCCCATTTATATGTGTAAGAAAGGTAGGAGGAAGCTTGAATATTTATGACCAGTTTTAGAAAGAACAACTAAAATATGTGTGTATGTAACTATATATACACATTATGTACATGTGTATGTGTGTACACATGCATATATATATATACATAATTGCATTATCCTTATTTTTGTCTACTCTAAGGAGTTTTGCAAGTTAGAGATAATAGTCATCTTTTTTATGCTTTGCACCTAAAATGTCTGGCTTAGACGAGGTGCCTGAAAACACTCACAAACATGAAATAAAAGTGTTTTGTAGATATACAGTTTCTTGATGGATCAATGAATAATCTCAGACATCTAAGGTTTTATACTTACAGTTTTTTGTCTTCCTTTATTCTCAATTGCCAGCTGTTGTTTTAATTTAATTCATGCAAAACTTCTATATACTGCAGTTTCAACTCATAGCTCTGTTGTCTAATCTGAGAGTCTGAGGATTCACTATCCCTCTAGACCAGATCTACTAACTTTATGACAGTTACTTGCCACCCTTAAACATTTCTTTACCATTTACGTGAGTTCACAGATGTGGAGGGAATTTATAATCTTAAATAAATAATATATGCTCCATATTAGGCTTACGCTCTTAATATAGTATTGTATTTATAGTATTATGTTTCTTGAAGAAAACCATAGTTTTGTCAGCATTCTATTTACAACACATTGCCACATCTTTCTCTTTTCCTGTACTTTTAACAAAATCAATAAATGAGTGCATGCAGTATTTTACACTTGCTATTTGTAATATATTATTCCTTCATTCCAAAAAATATACTTCTACATATTAACCATCTGCATGCATGTATCACACTTTAGTTTTAAATTTTAGTTTGGAATATTTTAAACACAGAGAAAACTAGAATGAAAAACATGATGAACAGCCTTCAACCATCATCAAATTCTATGAAATTAAATATTACCTCATTGAAACTCTGTGATACCTTCCCCATCTTAAATCCTTTCTCCACAGAATACTGGATTGTGCATTTATCATCCTCATGTAATATTTATTCCCATAGTATAAACACTTGAATATATTCACACAAAATACACCATGATTTTTCAGGTGTTAAAAATATTTATGTAGGCTGGGCATGGTGGCTTACACCTGTAATCCTAGCACTTTGGAAGGCTGAGGCGGGTGGATCACCTGAGGTCAGGAGTTTGAGACCAGCGTGACCAACATGGTGAAACTTTGCCTCTACTAAAAGTGAAAAAAAAAAGTAGCCGGGCGGGGTGGCAGGCGCCTGTAATCCCAGCTACTCAGGAGGCTGAGGCAGGAGAATCACTTGAACCCGGGAGGTGGAGGTTGCAGTTAGCTGAGATTGTGCTTCTCCACTCCAGCCTGGGTGACAAGAGTAAGACTCCATCTCAAAAAAATATATATGTAAATATTATAATATCTTGCTCCATATGTACTTCTGCAATTTATTGTTTTATTGAATGTTTCAGCGATGTATCCATTTTGATTTATGTAACACTAGCATACTTGTTTACACTACTTTATTATATGAATATAACATAATTATGTGTATCTAGCATCTTATTTATGAGCATTGGGTTGTTTCCAGTTTTTCACTATTAAAAAAAAAAGCTATAATGGATAATGCATACCTTCTTTTGTATATGTGTGAGGATTTCTCTAATGAAATTCCTAAATCTCAAGCAAGTCATCTTCAAGTTTATTTAAAACTTTCAAATGTTTCTTCTTATTACATACCCAATCAGAGTGAATGCAAGTTCTCATTTCTCCAAATACTTATCACTATTTGTATTGACCTATTTGTAAATTGTAGATTGTTTGCCAACCTACTTGTGCAAATGGTGTTTTAGTTTGCTTTAATATCTATGTCACTAATTATTACAGAGATAGGTATCTTTTCATGCTTTTTGGCCCTTCATATTTTTACCTATTTATAAACCTTTCCCATTTATTGGAATGGAGATTGGTGACTTTTTCCTTATTAATTTAAATAAAGTCTTCTTAATTCTGGATACTTAATCCTCTATCTTCTTAATCCTCTGTCTACTGTATGTGTTCCAAATATCATTTTCACTCTGTGGCTTCTTTTGCTTTTGTCTATTATGCCTTTTGTCGAGTGGTAAAATTTCAATGTAGAAAATGAACTTTTTTTATGGATTGCATTTTCAATATCTTTTTAAGAAAGTTTTCTTTATTCTTCTAACCATTTAAGGTTTGACTTTTTTTATTAAGGTCTTTAACCTACTGAAATTGATTTTCTGAATGGTATAACTTTGGAATGTTCTAGAGACACAAATTTATATTTTGAGAAGCTGCCAAAATTTCTTTTAAATTAAGGCATATACTGTTGAAAGCATTGCCATTATGGAAACTACATAAGTTTTGAGTTGCATTTGACGTGGATTTTAATTCTGCATTAAGCCTTACCTGAAGAGTATCTTGGGTATATTCATCTTTCTGAGCCTCTTTTTCTGCAAAAAAATTAGTACTAGGCTGGGTGCGGTGGCTCACTCCTGTAATCCCAGCACTTTGGGAGGCCAAGGTGGGTGGATCACTTGAGGTCAGGCGTTCAAGACCAGCCTGGCCAACATGGTGAAACTCCGTCTCTACTAAAAATACAAAATTATGCAGGTGTGGTGGCACATGCCTGTAGTCCCAGCTACTCAGGAGGCTGAGGCAGGAAAATCACTTGAACCTGGGAGGCAGAGGTTGCAGTGAGCTGAGATCGTGCCACTGCACTCCAGCCTGAACGACAGAATGAGACTCTGTCTTAAAAAAAAAATAGTACTAATGCCTGTTCCATGGTTTGTGTCAAAATTAATAATTTAGAAATATCTACTTTGTTGCCTGACACACAGAGTACGCTGTTAGGGACTTGGTCTCTGGCAGTGAAAGGAAATACCAATAGCTTGAGAGAACCGGAACAAATCAAGATGAATGCTTGCTTATCTAATTTTAGCATAGCAAAGTGATGATAAATAAAAATGAATATCCCACATTTTGGAAACTAATAATGTGAATGTCTGATGAGATTATAGGATCAGACTTTCCCTCTGTGAGTCCTAGATAATCCTAGATTAGGAAATGAAGATCCAGAGTTATGCCCAGAACAAGGGCCAGAAAGACAGTTCTCTAGGGCAGAGAGCAGGCTCCTTTGCTTCTTTGTTTTACCGGCCTCAAAGTTTTCATAAGCTGGAGTGAATAGTTCTAACGGGGATTGGATTGGTCAGCGTAGGGAGTGGGTGGGGGGACCCATCCTCAGGGAGAAAGAAAGCAAGGAACTGGTCCAGGATGAGGTCTGGGAAGAGTCAGTGCTTAAGCAGTAAGCTATAGAACTTAATAATTTTTCTAGTGCCATCCTTTCCAATAACCGCAAAACTTCAAGTAAATTTTCTTCCAAATTACAGCTAAATCTCAGTTACGCCCTTGAAAAATAGGTAAATTCCAACACCCATGCTTGGATACAAACTGTCCAAGGAGAGAACAGTGATCCTTCTCTCCATCAGAATGGACCAAAGACGTGGCAGATGCCATCAGACAACAACGTTTCTGGTGGAGCCGATGGCACTGTCAGCCACCCAAGCATTTGTGTTGGCAAGATACAGTGGTCAGAGTGGGAGAAGCTCAGTGGCATTTTGGAACACACTTGAGATGTTGCCTTTGGAGAGTTTCCTAAATACCAAGGACATACTTTGATTATGGTTCTGGAAAGACGTATGAGGGCTAATTTCCATTAAAATGTGCCATAAAAATGAGGGGAAGGGAGAGAGAGCCTGGAGCAGTAGTGTGCACTTGTAATCCCCACCAGACTGAGGTGAGAGGATCACTTGAGGCCAGAAGTTTCAGATCAGCTTGGGCAATATAGCGAGACACTGCCTCTACAAAAAATAAAAATAGCTGGATGTAGTGGTGCATACCTGTAGCCTCAGCTACTTTGGAGACTGCGGTAGTAGGATCACTTGAGTCCAAGACTTTGAGGCTGCAGTGAGCTACAATTGTGCCACTGCACTCCAGCCTAGGTGACAAAGTGAGATCCCATCTCTGAAATAATAATAGCAAAAAAACTTTTTAAAGAATTAAGTGCTTCATTGATGAGACTTTGACCTTGGACCTTGTAGATTAAATAAAATGTAAGAAGACTGAACAGATTTTTAGGCTGAGGAGTTGTAAGCAACACAGTAGAAATTAAAATGTAAGCAAAGATATCAGAGATACTATCTTTACCAGACATTCTTAGACACTATCTTTTTGCTGTAGCTTTTCCTGATCTCTCACTAAATCCATTCATTTAATCATTAATTCATTCCATCATTCACCAAACATTCAATCCAACATTATTGAATGTGTACCACATGCCTCAAATAGTGCTAGATACTGGAGATACAATAGGAAGCAAAACAGACTGCCCCTGCATTTGGGGAGCTTGCACGGTGGTAAAGATCAGCCTCAAAATAATGAATGTAACTAGGTACTGGGGCAGAGATGGAGGATGTAATCAAGAGATCATCAAATGATTACACCCCAGTGCAGTACCTTATAGAAATGAATGGGACTATAATGTCTGGAAAAGGGAAAATTAGGTTTAGTAAAGGGATCTTAAAACATCAGAAACTCAGAAAGACTTTTAAGAGCCATTAAAATGAACATTTTGTAAGTTGATCATCTCACTGTGCTGTGAAATGATATTCATGCACCATGCTTCAGTATATAGAGATAGCAAATAAAAACACTTTTGTATGTAGAGTTTACTCTTTGTGGGGCCTGATATACTGAATGGAATTAAACTATTCTCTGGAAACAACTAGAAGGATAGAAGACCTATAAACTTTTATTATTTTTATGTATTTTGGCTCTTCCAGTGTTAACAATGTATATGATAGAGAACATGTTGACTGCATCCTGCATTTTTTTATTTATATAAAGAGAAATCCAGTGGAGGTATTCCTCACAGGGAATTGTTTTTATAGCTTAACAAGCTATAAAAACAAATTCCCTGTAGCTATTTCTGATTTAAAGTGCATGTAGCATAGCGGTTTTTTTTTTTTTTTACTTGTTTATTTAAAGCATGACTTGAATTTTGTGAGGAGGTCCCATGTGAATCTGAAATATCAAATTGTATATCTACACTTCCAGAGTCCAGGAGCCATCTGCAAACCAGGACAAATTTCACAGCCTAATTAATAATTATGTAGATAGTAAAATCCCAAAGACCCCTTCTGCCTTTCTTAAAATCGTTCAGATTTCTTGTCTTATTATGGATTGATATTTCATCTGAATTATAGGTTTAATTGGGAATAAATTAGAGAATTGCAATGTGGGAGATGATCCTGTTCTTTTAAATTTGGGGTGCAAGTTTTCTTCTTTAAGGAACTTGAGACCAGGCACATCCTGCACTCATTTGCATCAGTGGATAATGTTTCCAGACTGATCTTTGTCTTTATAATGTTACCAAGAACCCCCAGGGGCCATGCCTACAAGGAGGCCCGGGAGATATGTCTGCATATACTTGTGTGAAGCAGGATATTTAATTCCTGTAACTCTGCTTTTATACTTCATACATGTTGACTCTAAGACTTCACTCATCTTGGATTACCAGTGGATGCATATATCCATATATTATCACTTCTCTATAGTTATAATGATTTCTGTGAGTAGTTTCCAGATTATTATTTAAAGAATTTTTGATAGTACAAGTTTATATATATAAATATAGTTATACTATGTTGTTTCTGATTACATATTTCATGAAATAAATTATTATTTTAGGATAAGTAAATATACATAATTAAAATGCACTTATCATTACATATTAAATGACAAAGAAAAGCTATTCTTATTTTGCTTTTACGCTTTCTTTTCCCAGTTTTATTCTCATTCATGTTTCTAAAATACATAAAATACAAACATAAATTATACAAAAAGCCCAATAGTATACTATTTAATTACGCTGTAGGAGAGAAGAAAGAGTGCAAAGTAGCATTTTACAATACAACGTGTTGAAAGTATAAGGTTTGCTTATTTTTAAAAAAGTAATTAGGAAAATACAATTCTGTAAAGAAAATATCAGATAAATAGATACCAAGATTTTCAGTTTCTAGGCAACCTCATTTTCTTGAGTTTACAGATAATTTGACAAGTAAAGATATAAGAATAGTTTCATTTTGACACACTGTCATGAGGATAATATAAATAACTTCAAAAGCTCTTACAGAGAAACACAAGCTATTCAATTGTTCATTCCCAAGGAGAATGTTGAATTTATTTATATTGGAAAAAAGACTAAGTATTAACTTTAATTT
Source organism: Cacajao melanocephalus (assembly GCA_963573385.1). Classification (NCBI taxonomy): domain Eukaryota; kingdom Metazoa; phylum Chordata; class Mammalia; order Primates; family Pitheciidae; genus Cacajao; species Cacajao melanocephalus. Next base: position 144,626 of record CAUYLG010020827.1, read on the forward strand.
TCAATGTCTCTGAATTGCTTAAAAGTTCTCTACTTCATACATTGCACATCTTGGCCAAGATCATCGTTATCTAGAGAGTCACACCTCTCTCATTGCTCTCCCCAGTTGAATTAGACCCCAGATGTTCTCTTACCTCCCAGCTTGTATTCCACATCCTTTATAATGCAATTCCACCTCAAACTTTCTATCTGAAATACTAGTTCTTTCACTGTCCATTTTAAGTTCACTTACATGCCTTAGCTCATTAACAAATTCAGTTAATAAAGCACATACTTAGTGCTGAGTCCTGCATTTAAAAGCATTTGAAAAAAATCAGCAGCCACTTTTATTCTCATAACATGCTATTATGGGCTCAATTGTGTCTCCCCCACTCTGAAATTGATGTGTTGACACCCCAACCTTTAGTACTTGAGAATGTGACTGTATTTGGAGATAAGGTCTTTAAAGAACAATTAAGTTAAAATGAGACCATTAGGGTGGGGCCTTACTGCATTATGACTATTGTTCTTATAAAAAGAGGGAGAGACCCCAGGAATGTGTGCACACAGAGAAAAGGCAATGTGAGGACACAGCAAGAAGGCAGCCATCTGCAAGCCAAGGAGGGAGGCCTCTCGAGAAATCAAGTTGGCTGGCACCTTGATCTTGCACTTTTCACCTCCAGAACTGTGAGAAAATAAATTTCTGTCGTTTATGCTACCTAGCCTCTGGTATTCTGTTATTATAGTAGTCCTGGTAAACTATTAATAATATACATATATATTTATTATATATTACAACCAAAAGAAGTTGGTAACATGGTGAAAATGCCAATTTGACTTACAATTAAAATTTTAATTCACAAAAACACGTGATCTGATACAAAAATGGGCTTGAGGCAATCCTTGTCATCTCCTTTCCTCTACTTCTCTAACTCTAGCCCACCTCATCTACTGTCACCATGCAATGCTCTCTGCTAGGCTACTCTAGCTCCCTTATCTGGCCCTCTTGAGCACCCATGCCCTAAATCACTGGAAATATTTAACATCAGAACTTTGTTCTTATTCTGAACCCTATATGTAAAGCAAAGATGTGAATACCTGTTTATTTGAAGCTGGCGTAAAGCGAAGGTAGACGGAGTCCCCTCACCTGCCTGGTCAATCTGCCACTCACTTTTCCCTTCCACTCACACCCACATGATACCTGGGACACCACTGTGTGAGGCTCATGCTTTATTATTATTCTAAAATATCCTCACAAGACAATAAGTCTCATGTTGAAACTAAAGCTATACAACATACTTTGTAAAATATGTCACAGAGTTGAATTAATAGTATAGCTCAGGGGTGTGAACTATACATTGCTAGTTAAATAAACTCAAATCATCTATTTTTCCGAATTAAATAAGAAACCTCCCACTCATTCCGAGAATCTAAGCAGATGAACTACCTGAGGAGCGGAGTTCTGCTTGAAGTTGGTATGGTTTTGGCCTCATGGCCAACACGTACATAGGAGTCAGGTCTAGCTTGGTTCTGGGGCATTTTTTCAGCTTGAGCTGCTGCAGAACAGTAGTGATGAAAATGAATATCTCATTCCGTGCAACATCTTCTCCCAGACACTTCTGGATGCCCATTCCAAATATCAAAACTTTCTCGAAGAGACTTTTATTCAGTTCTCTGTTTTCGTTTAGAAATCTCTCAGGTCTAAATAAGTTAGGATTATCCCAAATAGTTCTGCATAAAATAGACAAAAACAACATTTTAAAAAGAAATTATTTTCTCATTTTTTGCTATTATTGGCAATTTTTCCACAATAATTTTGTTCTGCATGAACTACTTTAAGTTTAGAACATTCCTTATAAATTATATATAGAGAAAGGAGGTATACACAGATGAAGTGTGTATACGTATAAGTACTTATGGAGACATATGATTATATATAATTACAAATATATATGTCACTTTTGCTTTTAATATTTGACAAATCTAGTTATCATATTTAGTGCAATTACACTTAATTTTCATTAAAATGACTATCAATTCATTAGCGAATAAAATACTTAAAAATCTACTTTATAAATTTTCCTGAATCAAATAAGAAACCCTTCACTCAGTCTGAGAATCTAAGCAGATGAACTCCCCAAAGAGTGAAGTTCTGCTTGGAGTGGGGGATAGTTTTGGCTTCATGGCCAACCCATACACTGGAGCCAGATCTAGCTCGGCTCACCTCCAAGCTCGGCTCACTAACTTTAAGGTGTCGGTTAGCCGTAAATTAAACTATTTTAAATGAAGAATTCCATAAAATTCTCATAAGAATATTCCAAATCAATGACATAAACAAGAATTAATAAATATTCAATATCTTTTGTTTTAAGCAGAATAAATAAGAATGATGAAACTGGGCCACATCTCTCATTCTGGTAAAAATATATTTAGGAAATGGCCTTTGTACAATACAGAGAGGATCTGGGTCTTCAGAAAGCAACTCTAATTGAGGGATTGCCTACAGTTCCCAAATCACTGTGTACCTGATTCTTTCTTCTATCTCAGTCTTTTGTTACAGGCACCATATTTGGCTTGTTTATGACAACCAATGTTAGCATGTTTTCTGTAGGTCCTAAACCATATATCAGGGACCGAGCTGGCTTCACAAAGAGCTGTACCTCTTTGTGTGTAGATGTCATCATCTCTCCAGAAGGAAAAAGTGGTTTCTGTCTATACCAGAGGCCACAGACCTAGAGGATTAGTTCTCTACACAGTCCTCCAATACATTTTGGTTTGATCTCATAATCTTTTAAAAATAATTTATTGTTGCTAACATTTAAAAGTCAGATTTCACATAAAAATGTGCATTTCCAAGTTCTCTTTTATAATTGCAAAAACTGGCAACACAGGGACAATGTCCCACTTGCCAAGAGTTTACTGAGCTGAGTTAGATGTGGCAGATGACCCCCGTCCCCACCACAATGCTTCGCCGAGTGCAATTCACTTATTTTTGGTATTTTTCATTGCTCAATAGATGCTTGAGTTTGTGACCTATGCTTTAGATTAATTAAATATGAGGGATTTTCTTATAATAACGTCTTGAATTACATACTCAGCTTAAACCAGTGCCTCCATACAAATGGTATTTCTTTAGTAGTATCCATGTTAACTCAGTTTGTTTGAACATTACTCAATATTCATTATAATCACAAGTTCTTGGGTTATTATTAAATAGAATACTTAGGATTATACTAAGTAAGAACAAATGTTATTAAATATACATTGACTGTATTTCTTCTTATAGTGGTTTTAAAATACTCAGCTGTGAAGAATAGAAGTGTCAATCTCTGTGACAGTAAGTGTTGCAGTGGGATAGGATATGCTTTGTCTTCTACCATCTTTCTGTTTACAGAGATTGTGAAGCTGCCTTTAGGTACACAGGATATAATCACCTCCCTCTCTAACAGCTTGGAGCCTGAAACATCAATCAGATGAGATCTTGGGTGAAGAGGAAAGGCTGTATAAGATATTTACCCTCTGCTGAGTGCGTAAGAATGCAGTCTCTGTCAGTTACTGGAGACATCAATTCCTGACCACCACAGGTAGCACTTGGTTTCCATTACATAAAATTTACACATTTGGAGTTGAGTTCTACCTCTGCCACCTTCTGAACAGGCGACCTTAGACAATGTGTTTAACCTGGCTGAGAGTTTATTTATCTGTAAAATTGGGATCATGATAGCACCAATGCATCATGTTATTATTGAGGCTCAGGAAAGATACTTCAGAATTTTGTGCCTTGCCCACAGTAGGAGCCTGTACTCATCATTCTCAGCACCACCATCACCACTACCATTATTCTCACTTTCACTGCATGAGGTATCCTCATCTCAGTCCTCTCTTTCATAGTTGATAAGGGTGAACTTCTAACTTTATTTTATTCAACAAATATTTATTGTGTGCCAACTATGTGTGAGGCAGTAATCTAGGTGCTAGGGTAGAGGGAAAAGTATACAAACAAAAAAAGAGAAAAAAATCCCTGCTTGTGGCTTACATTCCAGTGGGGGATTTCAGACTGCATTTCAGTGTACTAGCCATGACCATGTAAAAGGTGAGCCCTATGAAGTCGTCGGCCCAAATCTCTCCTAATGAGCCCACTTTTGAAATTGGATTTGCCCTATATTGGATTTTTCCTCAATTAATGTCAATATGTCACACTTTGCATTATCGATGAGGAGAGAAACTGAACTTCTTTCCAATATCTTTCAAGAGAAACAGGAGTGAAGTTTGGCTAAGAAGAATGTAAATCTTTTTCAGATTAATAAACAGTAAACAACCAAGCAAGCAAACAAATTTATCCAAAGATTAATTTTGGTGACTTACTCATCATGGTTTACTTGATACATGTTAATAAAGGTGCAAGTTTTCCTGGGAGTGAAATAGCCATTCAGAGTAGTGTCCGCTGCAGTACTAAGAAATCAAATAACAGCATTACAGTACATCCTGTCAATTCAAATTACCCATCCATAAACCGCTGCCTGGAACTCACAGACTATTTTTATTTTTGTCTTTTTTTACTATAATAATGTATCTTTATACATCTTCATTCTCTTTTTAATTAAAACAATTTCCACTTCTTATCAAATTAATTATTTTTCTTGCATGAGTTAAGCATATTGTGCGCTTAATATATTCAAAGCACTTCTATGAGCTAAACATTTGTACAGAAAATTGTCTCAATATTTCTATAACAGCATTGACCATAAGTAGGCAGATCAAATTACATCAGGAAACAAGGGAATTATTAAGTACTTCTGTATGCTCAATGTGTTTGTGTCTATTAATAGAAAGACAATATGTCACACTTTTTAGTACTGGGTAGAAGGAACAATGGAATTGGAGCAAGGAAATCTGAACTTCGGATGCTGCTCTCAGTGAGATGTTGGGCAAATCCTGTATCTATTATGCAAGTCTATTTCCTAGCTATGAAACGAGGGTGTTGGTTGTGTTGGATGGTCTCTAAGTTGCCTCTAAAGCAAATATTCTATTTTTCTAGTCTCATACTCAAACTCCTTCCTGAAACCTGTTTGCCTCTCCCATGTATACCTCTATAATTATTAATGGATTGGATTCAATCATTTTATGTTTCCTTGTGGCAGTCCCTACCTCATTACCCTACTCTCATACCCACTTCCCCAAGAGAGGCAGAAACATTTCAATTTGATGAGTCTGAGAGAAGGCATACTACTTCTCTCAATGTAGAAGAAGTACATTGTCTAGCTACTTCTGGGTTCTCTCTTCAGATTAGCCAATTTATAATGAAGATTCATCTCACCTACAATCAGAAATAGGCTGAATTTATTGTCCTTTAATGAAGACCTGAAGGTGTTCGACCTAGCCAGAGACTGAGAAGAGAAGTATGTCAGTTTTGAGGTCTACTTGATCTAGCTCTAAGCCACATTGTGAAAACTAGCTCTGATTATTTAAAAAGCTAATAACATAATTTCTATTTTACCCATGTCTATTTTGTGGCTGGTACTGAACTCTGGCAAATGATATGAATGTTATTTATTGAGTTTCTCAAAACCCAACAAGGGGAAAGACCAAACAAGCAATAGACTCGCTTTTTGGAAGAGTTACCTTTTCTCATGCATGGCCACTTGCCTATCTCTGTCTACACTCCCTCTGTGGATTCAGCTGCTCAGATTCCACTCATATAAGAAGTTATATACTTCTATTTTATGGAAACCTGGTATGTAAAATTTTATTTCACTGGTGGTAAAATATAAGGGCGAATTGTAGATTTTCTTTCTCTCCTTTTATAGTCCTTAAATTTCATCTACATATGTGGCTATCCACACAACTTTTAAGAAATGCATATGCAATAAATATTAGGATATGGTTTGGTCTTTCCTGTGTGTTTGTGTGTTTGTGTGTGTGTGTGTGTGTGTGTGTGTGTGTGTGTGTTTGTATGTATATATATATATGTTATATGTAATAGCAAACATTTGCTGGCCAATGAAAGGAATACCTTAGAACTTCCGCTGGAGTGATTGACTTTTAGTTTCTTCCCACATCCGTGAAATTCAAACATAAACCATTGACTCTCCCAGATGGAGAGAGATGGGAGGAGGGCATGGTGCCGTGGAAATTTTTGCCCTTAAAGCTATGCCCCCTCATGGACCTGGAAAGAGAACACATTCCCTCACTTTTACTTAAGTTTATTTCATTTAGTTTGTTTAAATTTATTTTATCGTATTTTGTGCCTTTTGATTTATTTTCATTTTAATGGAAAAAAAATAAACTTCCAAGTGTAGTAGAATAGATCAGTGCTAAACAGTATAAGATAGCTTTTTTGTGTGCACAAAACTCCTGGTTCATATCTCACTGCTGTTGTTAGCCAATGCAGTAGTCCTTTTAATTTTACATTTTAATGTATTTCCTTAATTTTAATAATACAGTGAACACCTATGTCCTAATACGTATATCTCCCTATCACTTGGACCCTCAGATGAGTTTACAGGGCCCTAATTAGATGAGCTCTTTCATTCCAAATGATGCCTATAAATTTGGCAGAGCATCTCTGTTCCTGGGTACTTAGCAGAAGTATAGATAATACTCTTATGAAGCACCCAAAGTCACCTTATAAAAGTTGTTGGGACAGAAGAGTTGCTTTTAAATAGGTAGGACTTTAAAACATTTTCTTTTAAGTTTGTTAAAATGAAATTTGCTTTAACTGAGAGAGGAGATCTGACACAGCAGCTAGAAAAAAAAAATGGATCACAGTGAGAAAATAGTCACTGTGTGAATAAAGAGAGCAAACAATGAGCAATATACAAAGAACTATGTCACTTGCTGTCTGGCCTTGACTTTGCTCAGCTGGCGGTCTTGCCCTTTGGGACACTTAGCTAAGGACACTGCATGCTCTCACACCAATGACTAAATGATTATATCAGTTCCCTGGGAAGAGAGATAATCCCACTCCTTCACTATTTAAAGGGAGAGGGAAGAAAAAACTCTAAGAATTCTAGTTTTTCTTTAATAATTTTTAATTGTGTGGAATAGAAACAAGTCAAACTACCAGAAATTTGGTTTCCCACATATATATTTAATGAAGCTATCTACCTAGCCTATGCTGGCATACCTTTGTGTGCTGGAGATTCTAGAATAAGATTCAGTGAAGTCTCAAGTTATCTGCAAATGAATACTCTATTTAATCTAATTGTGACAACATTAGCTTCTTCAGTTTACTGTCCAGCAAAATTCTAGGCTACTAAAAACCAATCCATATTAGAAGGAAGCTAAGTCTGCTCCTCAGATGAAATTAAGCAAGTGTGCATGACTTTTCATAGCCAAATACATATTATGGTTGGAGTATCCGTTGTTTGGACTTTCTGTATCTCTCTGTCTCCATGATTAGTACACATAAAATAAAAGCTAATGACAGCATAGTTTAGTAATGAAAAATGTTCACAAAATATGGTTTTGCTGAACACAAAAATTGTATTATGGTGTTTAAAAATAATATTTAAAGTAATATTAGAACAATAACACAATATACATTTTAAAGTACTTAAAATATTCCAATATCTTAGATTCTTCAATGCCTCCACCCCACCACTGGTTGCTGTTTCAAAGGAGAATTATATGCTTACCAATGTGGATTAGTAAATGGAAGAAAAGAGACATGTCTGAATATTTCACTTATGAAGCCTTCTGTGTATGGTAAAATTTTCCTGTCTTCAAATCTGGGTGGTTTCAGCCCAATGTTTCCATCTTTAAAAAGATTATTTTTTGATTTAATAAGAAAAATGATAATTGTAAGAATTATATTTTTCATCTGAAAGCATATTACCAATTTCTTCTTGAATTTTGGCTTGAATTTCTGGATAGTGTATCAAATAAAGAAAGCTCCAATATAGACATGTTGATACTGTGTCAAACCCTAAAAAAGAACCAGGATACCAACTGTCATGGAAAAAAGCATAGTTAAATCAGTTTGCTCACTTTATTTCCTATTTGACTGTTAAGAATTAACAAAAAGAAATCTAAAGAAATTAGATTACGAATTTAGAAGTTAGATTCAAAGAATAAGAATTACCAGAAGGAAATCTAGCCAAAAAATAATAGAGGACCAAAGGCCAGGAGGGGACACCTGCTTTCTGCCCTTGTTCCTGAGAGCTCTTACAAAAACAAAAACCATCACCAAAATGATGAGAGAAGTGGTCACCACTCCAGGAATGACTGCCGGGTCAAGAATCATTTTTGGGAATAAAACACCTAAAACAGAAAAATGTCTATCTCATTTTTGTAGTTTTAGACATAGACTAAGTAGTCTCTCTCCCTTTAAACATTTAGGAGGAAAATCCAGACTCTTCGAGATTAGTTGAAAGCTCTTCTTACCTAATGCACTAAGATGGCAAAATCAATTTTTTGCAGAATGAATGGCATCTCTGTCCTGATTTGATTATTTTCACAGTTCTAACCACAAGACCCAAATCCTGCAAGGTGAGTCACTGACCATAGACAGAAGAAGAGGTAAGTCAATGGAGAAAGCAGCCTGGTGACATGGAAAGGGATAGAGGCTTCAACAGCTGACTTTATAGTCATTCATGGAAGGACCTCAGTGCCTCCACTTAACCTCAGTGAATCCCAGTTTTCTCCTCTAACTATCCTACCTCACAGATTTAGTCATATTCTTTCAGTAAATGTTTACCAAACCCCCAATATCAGGCGCTAAGAATACAAAACAAAAATGCACAGACTAATAAGGAAACTAAGTTAATAAAAATAAGATTAGAAAGTGGAAAGTGTGATAAAAGAATTGGGTGGAGAGTGGTTTCTCATTGTTTGTGGATTAAACAAGATTATTATTTTTTTAAAAGTACCTGGGGCCAGGCTCATTGGCTTACGCCTGTAATCCCAGCACTTTGGGAGGCCAGGGTGGGTGGATCACTTGAGGTCAGGAGTTCGAGACCAGGCTGGCCAACATGGCGAAACTCAGTCTCTACTAAAATACAAAAATTAGCCAGGTATGGTGGTGCATGCCTATAATCCCAGCTACTCAGGAAGCTGAGGCAGGAGAATGGCTTGAACCTGGGAGGCGGAGGTTGCAGTGAGCAGATGTCGTGCCACTGCACTCCAGCCTGGGCACAGGGTGAGACTCCATCTCAAAAGGAAAAAAAAAAGTACTTGGTGAATTTTAAGCCGTTTAATGGATATCTAGTTAGTTGATTGCCTATTCCTTCTGTCCTTGGACTTTCCAGGTTGTTTATTAGGGTGACTTTCTAAATTATTTCTGCTCTATGACTGTGGGTGGTTAATCTAAGAATGGGCCACTAGCCCAGTATAAATCTTCCTTAGGAAAAGGGAAGAGGACTGTGAAAGATCATCCTTTCTCTGGGCAGCTAGATCTATAAAATCTAAGTTCTGAAGATAAGATTTAGTGGTCTTTCACCCATCAGGTGGACCTAAGAAAGCATGTTAGAAAAATAAATGATGTAGAAAGGAAAGAAATAAAAGATAAAGAGGGACCTTGTGACCTTACATTCATCACTTCTACCTTCAGGAGACCTAGGTATACTCTTATTCCTAGGTTGAATTATTTTCCACTTAAACAAGCTAGAACTGGTTTCTGTTACTTGCGACCAAGAGAATCCTAATCCTCCCCCTCCAAAAATGAATGCTTTATATACATGCAGAATATTTTTATTAACTATTGTATTTTATGGTAACTATAGACAGAAGAAAAGGAACGTCAGTGGAGAAAGCAGCCTTCTCTTTACAGATGACTTGGAGAGACTTTGGACATTGCTATTGTTTAACACCTCCAGAGGGAAATCTAATGTGTGTGTCTAGATTTCAGAATCAGCATAGAAACCTTCAGCCTATGTATGTCTTTCTCAGCAGGCTTTGGACCAGTGGACCAATTACATCAAAAGTAATTGCTTTACAGAGACTTGGAGAGACAAAGACTTGGAGAGATAAAGTTAGTGACTTAGAAAGGAAAATTTAGTATTCCCTTCTCTTAAAAGAAAACACGACTAAACTGTTCACACTTCTCGAATTATTTACATAGACAAATAGCATTGATGGACATATACTCTTTGGCTAGTGTAAATGTACATCTCTCTTTGATTTTAGAGAAGACCAACACGTCATTTCTTCTAAGCTTTAAAAATAACAAATTTTAATAAACTGAAAAATTATTTTGCAAACAGCAATGAACTTGTCTTCCAGTTCAGATGAAAGTGACAGGGTGGTAAAAACCATTCCAATTTGTTCTCTTATAAAAAGAATCAACAGTCAGTCATGTTTATCTTAACTCCCATAATCAACATAAATAGCTTCCACTTTTAATATTCAAGATAACACATTGCCGTGTATCTTATCTACTCATTTCCCCTTTCTTTTTTTTTTTTTTTAAGACAGAGTTTTCCTCCCTTGTCACCCAGGCTGGAATGCAATGGTGCAATCTCGACTCTCTGTAACCTCCATCTCCCAGGTTCAAGCAATTATCTTATCTCAGCCTCCTGAGTAGCTGGGATTACAGGAATGCGCCACCACAACCAGCTAATTTATACATTATTAGTAGAGACAGGGTTTCACCATGTTGGCCAGGCTGGTCTTGAACTCCTGACCTGATCTCAGGTGATCTACCCATCTCTGCTTCCCAAAGTGCGGGGATTACAAGCATGAGCCACAGCACCTGTCCTGATTTCACCTTTCTAAGCTTCACAGATAAAACGTAGCTAAGTACACCAATTTGCTTGGCATTGTTTTTTAAGGGATAAACTTTGGAGTTAAAATTGAGAGATACATTCTTTGTGGGAAACAAAAAAACATGAATATGCATTTAAACTTAGGAAAAAAAAGCCTAGTACCTAATCAATGTAACATCTACAATTTGCAGAACTGCCATTAATTGCAGATATCGCAGTAAACAAAGTCTGCACTGTCTTTCAAAACTCACATCTCTGGGAGGTAATAAATCATCCTGCTATAGAGAGACCTGGAGAGAGAAAGTCATTTTTTTCCCATTTATTTCCCACTTTGAGCTGAATAATGAGTCACCAATTATTTACATCTAGTGCCTGCCCAGGAGAAAATTCAGTTTTTTTTTTTGAGCATACACGCACACACAAAAACTGATAGTTTCTACATTGACAATAATCAGTTGCATTTTCAAAGCTGAGTACTGAGTAGGTAAGAGATATGTGTGACTGGAAAAACATTGGACTCAGAAAGATGACTGTTTCCAGCCTCTCTCTTCCTCTATTTAGCTGTGGAATTTCTGTTAAATTACAGTCTCTCTTGGCTTCAGTTTCCTCATCTGTAAAATGGTAACGTCAGAGTAGATGTCTAAGACCAGCTCTAGCCTTTAATAACGACAGCTAAAAGGAAAAAAGGGCAAAAGCCAAGTGTGATGCACATTGTTAATTGCCCAACAATACTATTTTTTCAGAGTCTTCAGAACAGTTAGCAGTTCATTGACAAATGTAAGTAACTGTGTGATCACCCAGGATTTTTTTTTTTTTCTCAGCCTGGGCCTTTCTCATTTCTTTTACTAAATTCTCTTTGGCGATTGACCAGGCTCAGATGCTTTGCCAACTTTCTCAGCAACATTCTTGGAAAGCACTGAAGCACATTCTGTTCCTGGTGTTTTGAGGATAAATTCAGGCCGAGGACAGGGGATATAAGGCTCCATAAGCCTTACAAGGGTGGGCTGCTATATCACAGAGGATTCAAAGTGAATCCTAAGCATTTTTTTTAAACCCCTGGTAAGAAAGACATACATAGGTTGAAGGTTTCTATACTGATTCTGAAGTCTAGACACACACATTAGACTTCCCTCAGGATGTGTTAAACAATTGCAATGTCCACATGGACCAATTGCATCAAAATCTCTAGGGGTGCATGCATTTTTCAAAAGCTTTTCAAGATGACTATGGGGCATTTCCAGTCACGTTGAGGACATTTTTTAGAGGAAAACTATTTGCCAGGATAATTATCCAACATTCTCAATAAACCCACATTTCCAGTTGAGGACCTTTTTTAGGGAAAAACTACTTGCCAGGATAATTATCCAACAGTCTCAACAAACCCACTCAGCCCAGTTACAGCTTGGAAGGCTCACCTGTGCCCAGAAATCTTGCAGATCAGTGTGAGGAATCTGGTGCAGGAACCAAAAGGGAAGGATTTTGGCAAACCTGTGTGTGTCCTAAGAAACATAAACAGTCTCTTCCACAGCAGCACAGGGCAGGAGCAGAATTTTGCCTGGAGGGAAAGGCCTGGTGAGAACACCCCTTCCTGGAAGACAGGGGAGGGGTGGACCTTTGAACTGTGTGGGGAGGAGTTTGGAGCTTGATTAAGGGCACTAGGAGCAGGAGAGAGGGGTGGAGAGGCTTTTGTGGCCAGGACTGGGTCTAGGGAGCTGGGAAATTCCACTGTGAGTGAAATCAGAGGGAAGGCATTTGGAGCAAAGGCTTCTGGAGGAGGGAGTAGGATGGACATTGATCTTTGAAGAAAGAGGACAGAAGAAGGGAGATGGAAAGACGAAATCATTTTGAAATTGCTAGTGACAAACAAAGGTAGGGTCAAAAGATGTATATAGCAAGAAGCAGGGAAAGAGAAACAGGGAGGAGTGGTACGGAGAGGTTGCTGTGATGTGAGTTTTGAATTCCCTTTCTTCAAAGTGCTATGGGACTTCAGCATCAGGAACATGCACACAGCTCTCCTGAGTTGTCAGCAAGTGCAGGGGCAGGAGGATCAATGAAACACAAATAAAGGGAACGTAGGTCCACTTTCTCAGGTGAGTTTGGTAGATTCATCGGGAATCTTCACCAACCAGACAGATCTGCATTTCCACAACTAGAACAGTTAACTACTCAGTGCAATATTGGCAGCTTTGGTTTGAAAAAATATTCCCATCTACACCAAGGCCTTTTGCCCAATCTGGTTAAGTGCCAGTTTTTTGACATAATGCAAGTTTTTCTGTGTAACTGGGTAAACGACCTGTGGTTTTGGACCACCTTCTTGTCAAGGTGTCTGCAAATTATTACACAATAGACTTTTTTTTTTAAGCATTGAAGTTTTTGGCTTCCTAAATATTCTCAGTTTTTAGGTCAGATTTAATGAGAGTGCCCAAGAATAATCAATGGTAGCCAGTACTTTTTCACAGAGAGGAGAAAGCCAGCCCCAAAGGGGAGTGCTCAACCCAATATATTGATATACTCCAAGGGTAATCTTCAGGCCATAAGCTACTGTGGTGTCAGGTTCAAAAAATAGCATGGGTTTCTAAATAGCTAGACTTCAAAAGTCACACAACCAAAAAAATCTGACAAGAGCCTACAAACCACAGGAATTTTCTGACCCGCTGGCAGACGTTTTGCTAATTGACATTTAATCATGTTATACTTAGATACTGTTAAAAAAAAAAAGTTTTACTCCTAATGTTTTTCCATGAAGTCTCTCCTCTAGCATAACTAACCCCACATTGGATTAACGTATAGACTTTAGTTAGCTGCATCAAATTATTTATGCAAGTAAATTATAGATAATTTTATTATAGACAGCTATTATAGACAATGATAATAGCTGACTAATAATGTGTTATTTAAAGGTTTGATAGGAGAGAGTAATGAGAATTGCTTTGCATTCCGATTGGTTAACAGGAAAATCCATTCTACGATAATAATTGTTACAGCTAATGTTTATCGTGTGCTTACAAGGATTAGGCATTTTAAAGTCATTTATAGTTCAGTTATTTCTAATAGCCAAACTTTGAAGGGATTGCTAATTTTTTCCCTGTTTTACATATGATGAGTTCTGAGGCCCAGGGATGTTACAAAATTTGCTCAGACTAACGGTGTGTAAGTGGTGGAAAAAAAGATTTTAAACCAAATGGTTTAATACCTGTGTCCTTTGCTTTTGATTATGCCACCTTCCCGTGGAGAATTCTTCAGCTGAAACCTGAAGTTTCTACTGCAAACAATAGCCATCCTTACTGATGTGACTTCATATAAGAAATTGTCATAGGAGGTACATCTAGCAGTACCTGCCTCAGAGAGTAGTTAAAAGAACAAAAATTACTTTATCTCTGTAAAGCACTTAATATCTGGCACATGATAATCATTCATAAATAGTAGTTTTTGTCCACAGAAGAGGAATATTCTACTTTTAGGAATTAAGTGGGTGGTACTTTAAAGAGATGGTGATATTTGAAGTAAATTTAAAGTATAAATGGGAGCTTACTAAATGAAGTTGGAATGAAGCAATGTTAAGCAGAGAAGAGCATTTTAAAAGGAAGAGGTTTTCAAAAGAACTAAGTATGGTTAAGAAATAAAGTGAAATACAAGATGGCAGAGGTGAACATAGAAAAAAAATCTTCTTAAATCAGAATCTCAGTGATTCCGAGTCTTCAGTCTCTCTTGTAACCCACAGCTAGTCACTTGGTCCTTTGGATTCAGCCATCTACATGTTTCTCATTTGTTGGGAAAAGCAGCAAAGGAGAAAGGACTTACAGAGTGCCTACGTAAACTGGTTATGAGTAACACATAAACAAGGAACAACAAACTGTGGCAAGCTGCAGGAGGCCTCTGAGGAGGAAGGCCTCTCCATGCCTCATGTTCTGGTGCAGGGTGACCTAGGCTCTGTTACCATAAACATTGTGCTCAAGGATATAAAACCCTTCGTTGCACTATGACGTAGCCAGACTTGTAAGCTCCTTGTAAGGCCCACGTTCCATCAGCTGCAAATAGATAATAGGCTGACCATAACCACATCTTCTTGTTTCATGAAACTCCTAAACCACCATTGTTATCAATCCTTAGGATTATACACCAGTTATGCTCACTGATTCACTTCCAGCTCACTGACTCACTCCACCATCACTCCACCCCTACCCTATAGATCAAAGTGATTATAATCAATAAATAGTATGGACGATCAGAGCTCAGGGCCTTCACTGCCTCCTCCAAGAGTAATAAGTGATGGCCCCCTGGTCCCACTCTTTGCACTCTTAATCTGTCTATTTCTCATCCCTTTGTTGCCGCCGAACTCGGGGTACCCACAGGTGATGTTGGGCTGGCTCCCTACACTCATTGTCCTAGCATTTCTATTCCCAATTGTTGTTACCTAGTTCGTGTCCCCATCAAATATTTTCTGGACTATTTTAATAACTTTCTATATTACACTCAACAGCTAGTAAGAACAAATGGCTTAAATGAATATAATTTATCTTTCTTACACAGCAAAATGCCTACATGTGGGTAACTGCTTCCACTGGTTCAGTACCTTCATGACACTTGGGATGATATCTCTGCCATTCTTTAGGCCTTTCACTTTGGTTGCTATATGGCTGCTGCAGTTCTAGTCATCACATCTGTGTTCCAAACAAAAGAAGGGGGGAAAAGTCCATGTCAGACACATCTGTTTCATTTTATCTCTGAAGACACCTGAGCTTTCCCCAAAGCCACCAGTAGCTCAAGTTTTATCATATCAGAGAAGATGATAAACTATTTGGCTTGTAATACTGCCACTGTGAATAAAAGAAGGGGCAATTAGTAAAAGAGGCAGGTACACTGAATATTGGGAGTAACTAACATGCCTGCCGTGCTTCAGATGTAGTAGGGTTTGTTACTAGTCTCTCCCCAGTCATACTCTATGCTGCTGGTCTAATCAGTTTTGAAATGAACAAATCCGATCACATTGCTTATTCACTTCCTGCAGCATGCACAGTGCTTTGCCTTTCATTCATTATCATCTGTGACTGACTCTTATCTGCCTTTCCAGTGTCATCTTTTGCTATTGAGCCCCTTTCATTTTGTACTATATCTGCTTTGATTCTTTCTCCTTCCTCTTAGTTAGCACAGACCTAGAATTTTGCCCACATCTTTAGGTTTTACCAGTCCTTATGCTGTAGTATTCAATGTTCCCTTTGCCTAGGATGTCCTTACATTCTACATTGTAGACCTGAAAACACCAGTCTTCAAGACACATTTGATTCTATGAAACCTAGTCCTGCTTTCTATGAAAACTTTTTTCCTTCCTTGAGTGGATACTGTGGTGTCTTGCCCAGATCTGCTCTTCAGGGTCAACACACACATCCACGCAGCTGGTGTGAATTTTTGCTGCTGATGGTTCTCATCTGTATCCTAGGAAGTTTTGCTCTTAGTTTTAGGACACCCCCTCCCTCAAGATGTTCCTTCTTTCCGGGTGGCCTACAGTCAGCAACCGATGAATGTAGAGACACAAAGGCCCTGATGTTTTGATTCAGTCCAGGGAAGCTATAAAGCCTCATTCCAGCTCCACAGATCCTTAGAAGATGGATTAAAACTTTGGTTGCACCCACATATACCTTGTGGATTATGTTTACCTTCTGCCCAAATTGTCTTTCTCTACTTCTTCAAAAGTGTGTCTTTTGATAGTTCTCAATAATAATGTCTACATGAAAATTTCCATTCTGGATATATTTCCAGAAAACCCAATAAAAACAGCTCTCTTGGCATTTGTGCCAAACTAAATATATTCTTTTGGACAATGGTGGCCATGTAGTGATATTTAGTATATTTATAAACTGACTACCTTCTGCAGTCAAGTTTGCTATGAAAGTCTGGACTCCCACCATACCAGAAGGATTTTATACATCTTGCATTTAAAATAGGAAGAAAGAGTTTCCAGAGAAGATGCTATTAGGAAGACTTGCCACTACCTCTCCCCCTAAAATAGAAACTTATTAATTTTTCCTTTTGTCTTATCAAAATGGCAATCATAAAAGCCACAACTCTACAGACACAAATGTCTGTATCAGACTTCTGTATACAGAAGACTTGCATTGCTTATTATTAGCATTGCCCCTCCATCTGATCACATACACATAGGTCCAAGCCCACCCCTCTACCACCACAAACATAAATACCTCCCACATATACACACAGCAGTGTTCTTGACAATGAGTAGGAGATACTCATAAAGTCTCAAATATAGACCGCTCATATTGTCTCCTTTTAGAAAAGCAGCTTAAACTCTTTTGCTTGATATGCATACAGAATAAAACCCATTTGCTACCAATTCTGTTAACTGAAAAAGAGTTTGATGCAAGATCTTAAAGGTAATCATATGTGAATGGAATATGGCAGATGTTAGCTGCCTTTGTTTCTTTGCCTCTACTGAGATCCAATCATTTTTTTTATTATTAAAAATCAGGATGTGGAATGATGAAAGCTAAGCCTCATGATAACTATTTAGGGGCCGAGATATAGGGAAAAAAAAGCAATAAAATGTGAGTTTTATGCTACTGTTTTGATGCTTAGGCCAGATTCCTCAGAATTGTACCTTTTTGGAAGAATGTGCCATAAATATTTGTCAGCAAAGACCTCTTCGGAAGTTACTTCAATCTGGGAACAGGCACTAATGAGTCCATGAATAACTTTTTTGGCCTGCATTCTCTTGGTGTCTGTTATACTTGTGCCTGTTATACTTGGTGGCTGTGTTAGCTAATAGTGTTGATAACAAAAAAGGACCACAAAGCCGTGAGAGAACATTATTCTGTTCAGGAAATCTTAGTAATTATTCAGTAATATAGAAAAATAAAAATGGACTTATTCCTTATACATTACAGGTATTTGTATATACAGGTTGGCAAATCTATACAAGTAGCTAAATAACATGTTTCTGCTTTTCTAAACAAGTAGCTTACGGGTTTATAGCATCATGCTTCTACCCTTGGATGCAAATAGCCAACATCTTAGAATTTATCTTGAAGAGATCATTAGACAAGGGAATGAAAATGCATGCACAAAAAAGCTAATCATAGCATTATTTATGACAGTGAAATTTTAAAATCACCTATCTTTCCTTTAATATAGCATTTTACATAAAGAACACTTTGCATCTATTTAAAATGATAGCACTAGCTCAATATTTATAACCATGAAGATGTCCCTTTCATACTGCTGAATAAAAAAGTAGACACCACACCACATGCATAGGAAGAAATCATCTATATAAAATTTTACATGTACCCAAACACATACACATATATCCGTAAAGAGGTGATATCTGGAGGCATGTTCTCATGTGTTCATGAAGAGATTTGGGAAGATACTTACCTTCTCTTCATACTTTGCTGTGTTGAATTTTCTTTTACAATGAGCACATATTGTTCTGTTAATAAAATATTAATCTATTTTGATTTTTAAATCATGCTTCTATAAGTCAAAGTTTTTTTCAGTATGTCCATTTCTGTACTTACAAAAGTCATTTATTTATTTTTCCTTATTGTAATATTGCTTGTGTTGTTCTCATAGTTCAATGCTAAAACTGTTAACATTATTTGAATATACAAAGTTAGTCATATGCAAACCTTCCCAGGAAATAGTACTGACACACATAGATTCCCAGGAAATGGTGCTGACACACAATGGATTCTGATGCGACCAGCCTCTATATTAAGAAGGAAAGTGTGGTCCCTGGACTCTAGCTTTCAAACCAATGGGAAAATACAAATGGGACAAACAACCCTGTCTTGTCTTGCTTGTATGATAGACATGCTGGTATCAAAAGGAAATAGGGGATTAGGAATGTCGAAGTAAATAGAAGAGGGAAGATAGCATGGTCCTAGCTGATTGTCTTTGAGAAACTCACCTGTCTTTTCTGAACCTCTTTATTTTTCTCACTTGCAGTTTGCTGTGCTGACTAGAAAAATATATGTCAAATGCTGACTCATAGGAGGGTCTCAATTAATGAAATGATTTATAATTGCTATTATTATTAATATTTTTGTTGCTGCTGCTGTATCAGGAAATGTAATGTTGAAAAATCACATGGTAAGTTTATCAATGTAATCATTTGAAATAATTCATTTAAGAAAAAAGTATTTATTCTACAACACAGGAAATTCTTCTCACTTTCCTTTTTTTTTTTTTTTTTTTTTTTGGAGAGGGCATCTTGCTCTGTTCCCAGGTTGGTCTATAGTGGTACAGTCTCAGCTCACTGCAACCTTTGCCACCCAGGCTCAAGCAATTCTCCTGTTTCAGCCTCCCAAGTAGCTGGGACTACAGATGTGTACTACCACACCTGGGTAATTTTTGCATTTTAGTAGAGATGGTGTTTCACCATATTGGCCAAGCTGATCTTGAACTCCTGACCTCAAGTGATCGGCCCACCTTGGCCTCCCAAAGTGCTGAGATTACAGGCATGAGCCACCACGCCCAGCCACTTTCCTTAAAAATATAAAATATTGCCAAATTTTTATTTTTTGTTATAAGGATTCAGCTCAAGAGTAAGAACTTGTTCTTTTATGCCACTTAACTATGATGAAATATAAATTTTAATTTAACACACCCTACTTCATTCCTTGGAGACCCCAATTTTCCATTGTGGAAATCATACAAATAATTTTGCCTTCAGTTAACACTTGATTTGTGGCATATGCTCTACTGTGCTAAACTTTTTACTTGGTGTCAATTTCTACAAACCACAAACATTTTCTTTCAAACATTATTTTTTATAATATAATTTTTTTGATAAATATTTTTTATTTTGATAAATTTCACATTAGTAGTGTGAAAAATTACCAATGAACATTGCACACATTGAAAGTGAAGGCGAAAATAATAACAAGGAGTTCACTGAATGTTCATTTACATTTTAAATAATAAACAAATGCATGACATGTCATTTTTAAAAAGTGAAGGCAGTACTAATAAATTTCTCTTTAATTTTTCATGTATGTATGTTTAGGCTTGTCAAGTAAATCATAATCACACGTGTTGGTTTGTGATGCACTTTATTAGCTTAATATGCTCTGTATCTTATATGTCGGTCCATAGCAAAGAGAATAACAATTCTATTCTGTTTTAAAATAGTATTGGAAAGAATAAAATGCTTAGGAATAAACATAAATAAGCAGGTGGAGAACTTACACATCAAAAACTGTAAAACATTGCTAAAAGAAATTAAGAAACAAATAAATGGCAAGACATCTCATGTTCATGGATCAAAATCCCAATGGTGTTTTTGCAGAAATAGAAAAATCCATCCTGAAACTAATATGAAATTACAAGGGACCCTGAAGAGGTAAAACACTTGAAACAGAAGAACAAAGTTGAGTCTCACATTTCCTGCTTTCAAAAAGTACACAAACCTACGCTAGTCAAAACAGTGTAGTAGTGGCATAAAGATTGATGTAGAATGTAATAGAAGAGAGAGTCTTGAAATAAACTCTCACATATATGGTCAAATGATTTTTGACAAGAATGTCAAGATTATTCAATGGATAAAAGACAGTTGTTTTAGCAAATGGTGCTGAGAAAACTGGGCATACAAAAGAATAAATTTAGAACCTTAACTTATACCATATACAAAAATTAAAATTTAAACAAAGCAGCTAAAACTATAAAAATTTTATAAGAAAACATATGTAAAAATTTTCATGACAGTTGGTTTAATAATGAATTATTGGATGTGACGCCAAAAACACAGGGAACAAAGAAAAGAAATATATCAATTGGTCCTCCGCCAATATTTACAAACTCTTTTGCATTAAGGACACTCTCAACAGAGTAAAAAGGCAACCCACACAGTGGGAGAAAATATTTGCAAATCATAATCTGATAAGAAATTCACATCCAGAATATAAAAAGAACTCCTAACAACTCAATAACAACAACAACACAAAAACTTGGCTTAAGAATGGACAAAGACCTGAATAAGCATTTCTATAAAGAAGATATACAAATGGTTTAATAGGCCCATTAAAAAATGCTCAACACTAATCAGGGAAACACAAATCAAAATTTCAATAATGAGATATTGCTTTATACCCATTAAGATTGCTATTAAAAATCAAAACAAAACAAACCCAAAAAATCAAGACAGGAAATAAATGGTGTTGGCAAGGATATGGAAAAACTGGAACTTTTGCCCATTCCTGATGGGTTGTAAAATGATGCAGCTGCTGTGAAAAACCATATGGTGATTCCTCAAAAATATAAAACATTGAATTATGTGCAATTGACAAGACTGACTCTCTCTGACCTAACTTTAGTTAGTCTCTTCAGCCCTCTTTCTAACTAGCTCCCATATTTGAGGCCCTGTGTTAGGCCTGCCCAGTCCTTCTAAGTATCTTTAGAGAGAATCCCCCACGCTTGATATCTAATCACCCTTGGGATCTGATCAAGTTCCTCACCCCCCACATTTGCTATCAGATCACCACAGTCTGGCTTCAGCAAGAATTCTGGTAAGTCAGATTAGAAAGAACCACCTTACTTTCATGTGTCCTCTTAGTAATTTTCTATCTACTGATTCAATCACTTTGCTGATAGTGTCTGAATCCCCAGCTATCCTTGCTGTAGTCTCTCTTCCCTACTGTGATAGGCTTGTCACTTATCATAACAGTCTGAAGTTTTCCTTACCATTTTAATAAGTGTCAGAATGATTTTTTTTCTTTAACCTGATTCAACAATTTTACTCTGGGCATGTATCCTAAAGAATTGAAAGCAGGATTTGAACAGATATTTGTACACCCATGTTCAAGAAATCTGAATGCTTCTTGAAGGATAAATGGATAAACAGAATATGGTATTCATATGCCATGAAATATTATTTGACCTTCAAAAGGAAGAAAATTCTGACACATGCTACAACATGAATGAAATTTCAAGACACTATGCTAAGTGAAAAAGCCAATCGCAGGACAAATACCATATGATTCCGTTTATATAAGGTCTCTAGAGTAGTCAAATTCATGGAGACAAAAAGTAGAATGATAGTTGCCAGAAGCTGGGTGCTGGTGCAAATGGGAAGTTATTGTTTACTGGGTACAGTGCTTCAGTTTGAGAAATGTGAAAAAAGTTCTGGAAATGAGTGGTGATGCCTATATAACTATGTGAGTGTACTTAATGCCACTTTAATGCCACTGCCCTGTACACTTAAAAATTGTTAAAATGGTGAATTTTATGGTAAGTATGCATTACCACAATTTGAAAATGACTGAAACTCTCAACTGAAAAAAACTTTAATTCTGCACACATTGAGCTTCCTTTTCAGTTTATAACATCTAATACAGTTCCACATTACATATTATATGTTTCTCATTCAGCTCTTGCTGTGGAATAACTAGAAAAACTGTCTCCTCTTGCTGATTGTAAAAACATTTCTTTGTAGCTTAATCCTTTGTTCATATATTACTGCTAAACATTTTAAGCTGAGTAAACCCAGACTCTTTTTTTAATCCTTTATTTTCAAATGGCAGCATTAGAATATTTGAAATTTTCTTAAATGAATATAAAAGCTGCTCTTCTTTTGCAAAGACAATTTAAAAAAAATACTTGACCCTAGGAGTACTTGCAGTTACTATACTAATAAGTCTGAATTTCACTTGAAAATGCAGTGAATTGGTTTAGAAGGCTGGAAACGAACTCAAGAACATACATAATTCATCTATTCTAAGAAGGACTCACTCATTCCAGGAAGAGATGGTCCATTATGATTTTATTTTTTCTAAGACTCTAATTAGAGCCTATTATACTTCTTAATAATAATATTCCAGTTTCAAATTGCCTGTGTTTAGTCATGTGCTCTTTATAAAATTTATGCTTTTTCTTCTTCCTACTTAGGAAATAATACAGTCTGTTGACATAAAGCATGTTTCCCTAAAAGAAAATAGCTCGTATCTGCTAGGAGAATCGAGCTTTTTTTTAAGAAGTCAGGTTTACTGAATTTGTGATTTTCACTAACATATTAATGTTCTGAAGTAAGCAGGGGTAAACTTTTTCTCAGTTAAAGAGAATCATTATCAATACATGAAAGTGTAAAGAAGGGAAGAAAAAGCTTAAATCCTGAAAATCCTCAAATAGCCTGCTGTTTGCCTAGTTAGCTATTTGATGAACCTAAGAGTGCACATGAAGACTCAACAAAAACGGTTACTCTTGTGGTTTAAAAATTAAAAAGTGGTGATTAAGAAGTCTATACTCAGCATCAGATTTTATTATTTTGAAGAAACTGTTCTGTTAAAAATGAAGGCCCTCTTTGAGTTACATTTTGGAGGAGAAATCATGAGCCCAGGGTAAAAAGCTGCAAAGGGTGAAACTGCCACAGGAGATTTAACTGTTGAAATTTTTATTAAAATTTTAAATTTTTATGTTAGTACTCTGCTTACAAGGAAGGATAAGCTTTTAATGGCCTGCCTTTACCCTGTTTCCCCACCCCCACCACCAATAAGCCCTTCGATGCACCTTTTTGCAAAACTTTAGAATTCTCAGCATTACATACATTATCTCCTTTAAGCCTTAGAGCTTTTTATGTTCAGTATAATTATGCCCTGTTTTTAAAGAACAGTTGGCTGTAGTCCAATGGTATATTTGCAAGAATGTATTTGTCAAATGAGTTCCCCAGATGCTAACATTTCTTTTCATCTTAGCTTTATCATTTTCTTTCTCTAAACTTTTACAGGTAAGTAGCAGACGTGCCAGCCTGTTACTTCTATGTCAGAGTATATTTCCTAAAAATGAACACTTTCTCTCATATAACCATAGTATAATGATTAAAATCAGAACATTAACACTGATAAAATAATATTATTTTCTTCAATTTGCCTAATAATGTTCTTTATAGCAGAAGCACGTTGCATTTAGTTGTATTTCTGTAACTCCTTCAATATAGAATAGTTCTGAAACTTAGCCTTTGTCTCTAACTTTGACTCTTCAGAAGAGTACAGGCTAGTTCTTTGTTAGATTGCCATTAAATGTGGTTTTGTCTGATGTTTCTTCATGACTAGGTTCAGATTATGCATTTTTGTCAGGAAAATCCAATGGTAGCAGGTAGCACTACACAAAGATACACAATAAATTAAAGTTGGGGCCAGGATTTGAATATCAGCAAGAATCCCAAGACTACATTCTCAGCCTCCAGTCATAACAATGCAAACAATTACGAATTTCTCCTAAAGTATCTTTAACAAAGTTAATGGTTTCTGTAAATATCATTGAAGATTGCCTCTGCCACATGATAGAATGTAAAAGCAGGGAAATTAAATGGTATCGTACTACAGACCCGTTATAAAATGCACATGTTTATTATCTATTATGTGGGAAATGCAATTTAAAAATTTGGACTAATGAAAAACTTTATCTAAATCTATTTTGTGTTTTTTGTGTCCCCAATTATATGGTCCCTCACTTTACTTGCTTATTTGGCTTCTGATATGGTTTCTGTCTTAAAGATTTGTTATATAATATGAAAATATCAGTTTTATTCTATAGCATTTCCATTTACATTTTCTAAAGAACATAATAAAAACGGAATTAAATTCCAGAAATTCAACTCCTGAAAGCCTTGCTCGTATGTGACAATTTCTATATAATACCCTGCTTTCCTAATTATTTCAAAATTCAACAGCTTAGCAAAGTAGATTTAAAAACTAGTAGCATGAGCCAACATTAATCATAAGAGCCCTAAAGAGAAACCTGTGTATTTTCAAATTCTATGCAACTTGGGCAAATTTTTCTAGTGTCACCATTACCATGTAAATTGAAACTTAAAGCAATAATCAATAAATACTGTAAATTAATGTTAATATTTTGGTCATGAGTATTCTTTTTCTTTTTTCTTTCTTTTTTTCTTTACTTGAGATAGAATTTTACTTTGTCACACAGGCTGGAGTGCAGTGGTGCAATCGTAGCTCACTGCAGCTTTGAACTCTTTGGCCTTCTGAGTAGCTAGGACTACAGGTATGCACCACCACATCCAGCTATTTTTTTTTAATTTTTTTATTTTTTGTAGAGATGGAATCTCTCTTTGTTGCTCAAGCTGGTCTCTCTTTGTTGCCCACGCTGGTGTCAAATTCCTGGCTTCAAGTGATGCTCCTGCCTCTGCCTCCCCAAAGTGCTGGGATTATGGGCATCCACCCAGCCATGTGTATTCTTAAATGCAAACATATTCCACAAATAGAGAAATACATTTAGGCTAGATGTCCTCTATCATAAAATTTCAGTTTGTATACTCTTAAAGTATTATGATTGGCTTGACTGGTAAAAGTAAGAAGTTCCTGAAAATAAGCACAGCATCTTGATATAAAGTGGTATTGCATCAGAAAGAATAAATAAGGAAATTATCTACTTCTGACTATAACTTAATAGTATAAGAATTATACCATATCTCAGATCCTACTGTACACTTTCTAGACCTCATCCTGGAAAATCCATGGGGACCATTGAGAAGAAGTAAGGACTGATATATAATGGCATGTGTCTATTTTATTTACTCCATTGTTTTTAAAGAGGAGGGCTTGGCTCATTATCAGGTCATGATAAGTGCCTTTAAAAAGCAAAATAAAACAGAAGGGAAAATATCTCAAGCTGTCAGATGTAGTAAATGTAAATATTAATGTAAAATTTGGTTTTAGTGTGTCTCCTCTTGTGTACACTATGGAAAGGGAAAATAATTTCTTTACTGTGACATAATCCAGAGAAATGGAAACCAACTGGTTTAATAAGTTTTCATTTCAAACTGCATCTTTGCTGCTATTTCCCACCAGAAACAAGTATAATGTATTTTATTATTTATTCTCTCTTTTTTTCTGCCCATACTATATATTTTTAGGGCCATTTTAACCATCCTCCTACCCCAGGCAATACACAAAGATAAATGCTTCTTAGGAATGGCCTTCTCTCATTAATATTAAAGCAACTTTCTCATTAATATTAAAGCAGTTTCAGGCAACTTGGCAGTTATTTATTTTAGCTGTTAGAGTTCTTCCTTCCATTGGTAATGACCC
This sequence comes from Cacajao melanocephalus, assembly GCA_963573385.1. Classification (NCBI taxonomy): domain Eukaryota; kingdom Metazoa; phylum Chordata; class Mammalia; order Primates; family Pitheciidae; genus Cacajao; species Cacajao melanocephalus. The sequence continues at coordinate 170,363 of CAUYLG010020827.1, forward strand.
TAAATATTTTCCTGTCTGATGAAATTTTCCTAAACAAACTGTTGATATTTCTAATTTGCTCGCCATTATGTACTGAGTTCCTAACAGGTAGTATAGACTCTTTAGTTATTTGCTAAATAAATAAATGAATAAAGACCTACCAACAAGAGTGATCGTACCTACCAGTATACATGAGTTTCCTAAAATATCCCTCACTACTAAATTGTTAAATGTTTAATCTTCCACAGGACTAAAAGCATCATCCCCTGAGATTGTCTAATTTAAGAGGTAAAGTAGATAGAAGAATCTCTTTGTGATTGCAAATATGATAAGATGGGCTGCACATTAAATCTGGCTAGCAAACATGTTTTGTTTGGCCCACATATTTTAATTTGTGTTCTATATTTTGGTATTATTAATTCTCTTGTAAAATTCAGCTTGTTTTGAAAGATCGTAAGGTCTGACATTAAGTCCACCATTGGCTGGAGACAGGGTGGCTGATTTATTAGGTAAATCATGAGTGTGAATCTTCCCTTTTTGATCATCTCCACTACTAGGTTGTAAGTTCCCCATAATCCTCATATCATTTTTATTATTCAGAACTCAAGATATATGTGTGTGATGAATACATAAATTACGAATGGACCAGAATTAGGTTTCCAGGACAGTTTTCAGGATGGCTTAAATAGGCATAGGGTTTATTTTTCTGTCTTCTTTCTCACTGCTTCTAGACTTTGTCCCACAGAAATCTTATCTAAACTCATGGCCTTAGCTATCATCCCTACCATAAAGCAAAATCTCCCACTCTACCCTGAATCCTGGATTCTACTCAGATATCTCTAACTGTCCCTCAAATCAGACTCTCTGAGTCAAAAGTTTAATCTGTTATCTTACCAAAACATGCTTCCCAACTGACTGCCTCAATATATATACATTTTTTCTTTTGAGACAGTGTCCCATTCTGTGGCTCAGGCTAGAATGCAGTGGCACAATCTTGGCTCACAGCAACCTCCACCTCCTGGGTTCAAGCAAGTCTCCGTCTCAGCCTCCCGAGTAGCTGGGATTACAGGAGCCTGCCACCATGCCTGGCTAATTTTTTTTTTTTTTTTTTTTTTTAAAGTAGAGACAAGGTTTCACCATGTTGGCTAGGCTGGTTTTGAACTCCTGACCTCAAGGGACCCGCCTGCCTCGGCCTCCCAAAGTTCTAGGATTTACAGGCGTGAGCCACCGCACCGGCCTGCCCCAATGGTTTTTTATCACTGTCACCATCCTCCCATGCACATAATCTTGAAGCCTCAGCAATTTTAGATTCTTCTTTCTTCCTTATCAGCAACATTCAGTGAGTTAACAAGTCTAGTGTATTCGTTCTTCAGAATATTGAATTTATCTTTTTATCCTCATCTCCTTCCTCTCTCCAAGAGCAAGTTTTATCGTCTTGATAAAAGGACAATTATTCTTCCTGCCTCAAACTTCTTGTCTTTCATTGTAGATTTATTTATAACTTTAACAAATATTTATCAAATGTCCACTATTTATTTATTAAATATCCTATCTTAGAAGTTTGGGATACACCAATAAACAAAAGCAACAGAGCCCCTACCCTCCTCAAACTTATAGCCAGTTAGTAATACAAGCAAACAGAAAAATACATATGTAATAATATAATATCAGGTAGTAATAAATTATATTTTTAAAAAGCAGAGTAAGGGAATAGGGAATGGTGGATTAGAGAGATACAACTTTATTTTTTAATAATCACACCTCTTTTAAACATTAAAATGTGCATGCCCTTAAGAGAAATGTATTGCATACGTTTTCCCAGATTAAACTTCCTGAAACATTTGACCATATGCCACTGCTCTATTCATCTGTACAATCATTTATCTATAAAATAAATGGGATAAAATCCAAACACTTAGTACAAGTTTGCTTAATCTGGCCCAAGGTACTCCGTCTTGCTTTTAGTCTATAGACAAATCTCTAGCAATATTGACTATTTTCCTGTTTATTATGCTTTTCCACTTGATTTATTAAAACCCTCTCTCCTTTGGAGATTCTTCTCTAACCATAATAATCTCTCTGTTCTGAACCATTTAGTATGGGACAGAATCTACCACCTTGTAATTAACTGTCTCCTTGTGGGTATTATATATTTTCTTTCCAGTTGAATGGCACACTTTTGAAAAATGACTGCCTAATATTACCTTGTAATGTTCTCAGTACTGACCTTTCTCAGTGTTACAAAATTGTTGACATACAAACAGTATTCAAGTAAGTGTTGACTAACCAATTACATGTGTTGACCACAGTCTTTGTGGTCTCTCTAGCCACACCCTAGCATCCTCTGTCCTTTTCTTTTGGTGACATTAAGCCTAATCTGGGATAGAATCATTACTTGAATTGCCTACATATGCCATTCATTTCCCCACTTCAAAGCAGCGTGTCATAATTCAAACAGATCTTACATCATCTTGCGTTAGAATGAACTACTTCTTTTAACAGGATGCTAGCGTTTCACACTTGCCACAAGGGGGAGCACCAGTTCTTTTCCAGGAACCAGAATGACGCCATAGTTTTTTTCGCTAGCAAGTCACACCCCAACATTTTATTCTCTCCCATATTATTTCCATACATTTTTTTATTTGGGTTTTATTCTCCTGAATATATTTACCACAACTAGAGGGACATTCCCTCTTCTCTTTAAACATAAATTTTTATTTTAGTTTGCCAGATTTTATCCCTCTAACCACTTATTCTTTAATTTCTACTCATATTCTTAATTTCTTTATTTTAAATTGAACTCAATATCTAAAATGGCACTGGTACTTTTTAGGAAATATTTATTGTTAGAAATAATTATTGAAGAAGATGCCAGAAAAAATAATTTTCCAATGAATATCTGACATACATTAACAGGTAACACATATTTTTGTTTCTCAATTTGCGCATAGTGTTGAGTGAAGGTAGGTATTTAACAACTGCCAAATAGGAAATGTCCTTAATGAGAACTAGGAATTCCAATATTGTACATATATACCATTCTAGAGGTAGCAGGACTATTAGAAAAAATCTGGATCAACATCTTCTAGTTTACAAATAAGGACAGTAAGTCCCAGAAGGTCAAGTGACTAAGTTAGTTCAAAGGCTCATTCTGGTCCACTGGTCTTTCTATTAAGTTCTGCTGTGTCATTTGCTATATTAATATAGAAAATGGCCTGTAGTTTCAACATACAGCTAAAATAGTTATTTCCACAAGTCTGTCAATATTATACTAAAGATTATTATAAAAATGTTGTTTTAGGTTCTGAATAATACAAAACATCTTGTGTTCACACAGTACTAAATATTGCCTTGCAGTTGTTACGGTTAACCAAGCAGACCTGTGTGTGCCAATTTGGAGGCTTGGGTGGGGTGAAAAAGGCAAGTTAAATAAAAATAGAGAAATAATGAAAATATCAGTACTAGGTAGTATGATTTTCCTTATGTTAAAAAAAAGCTATATAAATGTGTAAATGCATGAATAAAGTTCTGTAAAGGTATACAGCGGGAATTGTGAATCATCATATTCCAGACAGAGAGTGAGAAGGTGAAATGCCTTTTAGAAAGTGCTAAAACTGGCCCCATGGGATTCACTCCAGCCAGTGTGTCACCCCAACACTCCCACAAGCTAGACCACTGTCTGAGCTTCTATGTGGCCACTGTCATAAAGATGTTTTAGAATAAGGTGTTGGTGCTGGAAGTGGAGAGAAGTGGCTGGTACTGGGTTCTGAATATCACACAGTATTCTAATGCTGTGTCTACCTTCATAACGTTTGAGTTTTAATGACAAATATGCATACATTTTGAGTTTATGAACAACTAAAAGGCAAAAATTAAAATTAGAAAATTCCCCATTAGCATTACTAACAGAATGATGTTACTTATATAAAAGGCTGTTTAACTTTATATCAAGATATCTACTATTTTCCCACTGAAAATATAGTCAGTGATTAACCAGCATAGTAATGAGAGCTCAAAATTTAGTTCTGTAGTAGTTCTGTATTGAATAATAGCTAACGAAGAGTAGAAATGTTTTACAACAGTACTTAAAAAAGTCTTATAAAATATTTTCTAATAGATCAATTACATTAAAACTGCTATTCACCACAGTGAATGTCTTCAAGAGATAAAGGCATTTAGGCTTTATTATTGTTGGTTAAGTTCAGGCTGTGAAGGTTTTCTGTCATGACAATGGCCAAGTCCTGGAAAGCTACTTCTAGGCAGCCATCTAGAGACTTCTTATGATATATTTTTATGTACACTAACTTACCATCATCTTTGCTTATTAAACATGTAATTATTATTTTCTTTTATATAAACTTAGCTCCATAGTTTCTCCTTTCTAAAATTAGAATATAACAAAATAATTTTGAACTCAAATACCTGTTCTTTGTTCTTTATATGATTTTGGTATATTTTATTAAAGGGAAACCTTCAGCCATTCAACCTCACCCTACCCCCGTGCCTCACATTGCCATACAGGAAATAGAACTTCAGTCTCCATTCCCCAACACAGAACACTATCAGAACAAATACTTCTGGCTCCTTCCTCTACCTCTCCATTTCTCCCTTGGATAGTGAAATAGCTTGCCTTTTGGTAAATTCAGTGAGAATCTGGCATTCACTGGCGGTAACTTCCTCTACTGGGGGAGATAATTGGTGTTGAAGTTCTTGTTCATGAATAGCCCTGCATCTTGTCTATTTCTTTTTCTGCTGGAGTAGTCCATCATCAGTGAAATATGCTTTCTTACTTCAGCTCTTCTGTATCCATTTGATACCTGCCCATAGAGGATTCCTGCCATTCTCTAGTTTATTCACCTTATGTTGGGGGAGAGAGAATCCCAGTGAGAAGAGGTCTTCATTCAAATATTTTCAGAATAATCCTGATCCTGGACTTTCATCTTTATTTATCTCTTAAGGTTAGTTCTAAATTTTTAAATAACCCATAGGAGAAGATGTATATGTAATTAGAATTCTTCTTTAAATGCCAGAATTATATATCCAAGTGTCTAATAGGTATCTTCTCTTGGATATTTAAAAGTAACTTCAAAATTGATACATCCACCCTTAACTCATAGTCTTCTCCCCAGGGTGAAAATCAATAAGCAAAACACTGGTCCTCCTTCAAGCATCCCCTAACTCAGTGGATGATATTGCTTTCTCTCTGGTTGCATGAGCCAGAAATCACAAGTCTTCTCTAACATCTCTTCTCCTTCATTTCACATAACCAATTCATCACTAAATCTTTTATTTTTCCTCTTAAACAAACCTCAGACCAGTCACTTTTCTCCATCACCACCACAACACTTCATTCTAAAACACCTTCATGACAGTGGCCATAGTAGGTCAGATGGTGGTCTGGCTCTTAGGGGTGTGGGTGTGACCCACTGGCTGGGGTAAATCCCATGGGGCCAGGCAGGGAGAATCACTGGCCCAGACATGATACACAACATGAAACTGGGCAACTAAGGACTCATAAATTGAACAAAGACTGCAAATTGGAGATTGAAAGTATTACAAAAGGATATGAATGATTTGTATGCCAAAATATTAGCTAATCTAGATTAAGTAAATAAATTCCTAGAAACATACAAGCTATTAAGACTGAATCTTGAAGAAAAAGAAAATTTGAACAAACATATGACTAGTAAAGAGATTGAATCAATAAATAGAATTCTCCCGACAAAGAAAAACCCAGCACTGGATGTCTTTACTGATGCATTCTACCATACATTTAAGAAGAATTAACACCAGTTCTCTTCAAATGTTTCCAGAAACTGAAGAGGAAGGAACACTTCCAGACTCATTATATGAGGCTAACATGATCCTGATAACAAAACCAGACAAAGATACTGTAAGAAAATTACAGATCAATAACCCTGATGAACACTGGTGCAGAAATTCTCAACAAAATATAGCTAGGCATGGTAGCGCCCCAGTAGTCCCAGCTATTCGGGAGACTGAGGCAGGGGAATCACTTGAACCCCGGAGGTGGAGGCTGCAGTGAGCCGAGATTGTGCCATTGCACTCCAGCCTGGAAACAGAGTGAGACTCCCACCAGACTCTGTATCCAAAAAAAAAAAAAATTAGCAAACTGAAGTCAATGGTGTAGGTAAAGGATTGTACACTGCAATAATTTGGTTTGTTTATCCACTCCAAATCTCAGATTGAAGTTTCATCCCCAGTGTTGGAGGTGAATCCTGGTTGGGAGGTCTTTGGGTCATGAGGGTGGATTCTTCATGAACGGCTTAATGCCTTCTTTGTGCTAATGAGTGAATTCTTGCTCTACTAGTTACCACAAGAGCTGATTGTTAAAAAGAGCCTGATACCTCTTTCTCTTCTCTGTCATGCCTCCTTTCTGGCCATGAGATCTCTGCACATGCTGGCTTCCTTTCGCCTTTTTCTATGAGTGGAAGCAGCCTGAACCTCTCATTAGAAACAGATGCCAGCACTATGCTTTTTACCCAGCCTTCCAAACCCTGAGCCAAATTTTCTTTATAAATTACCTAGCGTCAAATATTCCTTTATAGCAACACAAATGGACTAAGACATATACCATGACCAATTAGAATTTATCCCTGGAATGAAACAATATTTCAATACACAAAAATCAAACAATGTAATCTACCACATGAATGGAATGACAGACAAAAAATAATCATCTCGATTGCTATAGAAAATGCACTTGACAAGATTCAACATGCTTTTCATTAAAAATAAAAAACTACTCAATTAACTAGGAATAAAAGCAAACTACCTCAACATAATAAAGGTCATATATAAAAAGCCTATAGCCAGTGCTATACTTCCTGGTGGAAGACTGAAGGTGTTTCCTCCAAGATCAGAAAGAAGACAAGAATGTCGGCTTTTGCCACTTCTGTTTAACATAGTGCTAGGAGTCCTAGCCAGAGCAATTAGGCAAGAAAAAGAAATCAAAGGCAACCAATTGGAAAGGAAAAAGTAAAATTATCTCTTTTCACTGATAGGATTTTACATGTAGAAAACCCTAAAGATTCCACCAAAAAGAAACTGTTAGAACTAATGAATGAAATCAGCTCAGTGGCAGGATACAAAATCAACATGCAAAAATTAGTTGTGTTTCTGTATACTAACAAAGAACAACCTAAAAAGGAAAATTTTTAAAATTCAGTTTACAATATCAACAACAAAAGAGAGAAATACTTAGGACAAAACCTAACAATGAGGTGAAAGATTTGACTTGTATGCTGAAAGCCACAAAATGTTGCTGAAATAAATTAAAGAGGACAAAAATAAATGGAAAGACAGTTCATGTTCATGGATTGGAATATTTGATATTGTTAAGATGTCAGTACTACCCAAACTAATCCACAGGTTTAGTGTAAACTCTATTGAAATCCCAATGGTATTGTTTGCATAAATAGAAAAATCCATCCTGAAATTCATTTGAGATTAAAGGGACCTAAATAGACAATGCAGTATTGAAAAGAACAAAATTGGAGATCCCACACTTCCTGCTTTCACAACTTATTACAAAGCTACAGTAATCAAAACAGTATGGTACTATTTAGCATAAGAAAGATATATAAGTCAATGGAATCAAACAGAAAGTCCAGAAATAAACTGTTGAATATATAGTCAAATGATTTTCGACCCATATGCCAGGACAATTCAGTGAGGAAAGGATAGTCTTTTCAGCAAATGGTGTTGGAAAAACTGAATATTCACATGCAAAAGAATGAACTTGGATCCTTACCTTATATCGTATATCAAAATTCAAAATGGATCAAAAAGCACCTAAATGGAAGAAATGAAAACAAAATTCTGCCAGGCGCGGTGGCTCACGCCTGTAATCCTAGCACTTTGGGAGGCCAGGGTGGGCAGATCACAAGGTCAGGAGTTCAAGACCAGCCTGACCAACATGGTGAAACTCCATCTCTACTAAAAATATTTAAAAAAATAAAAATTAGCCAGTGTGGTGGCATGCATATGTAATCCCAGCTACTCAGGAGGCAGAGGCAGGAGAATTGCTTGAACCCAGGAGGCAGAGGTTGCAGTGAACCAGGATCGCACCATTGCACTCCAGCCTGAGTGACAGAGTGAGACTTTGTCAAAAAACAAAAAAATAAAATTCTTAGAAGGAAACATAGAGGAAAACTTTATAAGACTGGATTTGGCATGATTTCTTGTGTGTGACAAAAATATCAGGATACAAAAGAAAAAATTGATAAATTGTACTATATTTTTCCTAATAACTTCTGTGCATCAAAGTACACTGTCAACAGAGTGAAAATGTAACCTACAGAATGAGAAAAAATATTTGCAAATTATATATCTGACAAGGCATAAATATTAAAAATGCACAAAAGGCTCCTACACCTCAACATCAAAAAAAAAAACCTAATTAAAAAATGAGCAGAGGAACTGAAGACATTTCTTCCAAGAAGATACACAAGTGGCCAATATGCACATGAAAATGCTCAACATCACTAATCACTAGTGAAATTCAGATCAAAACCACAGTGAGATACCACCTGAGACATCTTCATCTCTCACCTGAACTACTGCCTCATTGCTTTATAATCAATCTACTAATTGTTCAGTGAGTTCACCATGTTATAGCAGGAGGCATCTTTTCCACACTAAAGATGGGATTCTATTACTTTTTCACAAAGACAAAACTCCTAGCACAGCCTCTAACAGAGGTCTGCAAACTTTCTCTAAAAATGATAACTATATTAGGTTGCAGTGAGCCATAGGGCCTCTGTTGCAACTGTTCAACACAGCTATCATAATAAAAAAGCAGCCAGAGGTAATATGCAGACAAGTAAGTTTTATTCAGCAATGGAAATGTCTCTTAGCAGAGAGGGAAGCTGGAGAGGGGACAGGATGGGCAGGTCATCTTCCCCTGAAGTCAGGTCATCTCTTCCATAGTCTGGCTGTCTAAAGTCTGGCCATCTCTTCCCTAAAGTCCAGATGTCTTGTTGAAGTCCAGCCATCTCCCCCTCTTCTGACTGAGTCTGGGGTCTTTACAGGCACAGAAAGAGGGTGGGGTGGGCCATAGGTGGTTTTGGAAAAGGCAGCATTCAATTGGTAAAAAGGCATTGGTTAGAAAGAATCAATCAGGAGAGGGTGAGAAAACAGAAATAGAAGTTCTCACTTTTGGCCACAGTTTTTGTTTTTTAGCTTAAAGGTGGGGTTTCACTGGACACCCACCCCTGTCTGCCTAGAATTTCTCTGCCTCCTGCCTCTATTAACATATTGTAAACAAGAAGTTACAGCTAAGGGCTAGATAGAACATAAATTAATAATCTGGGTGCTATAAAATAATATAAGAGCAGTATTCTGCTGACTTTTGGTATAAAGCATATAACACAAATATGTGAACATATATATATAATTGAGGATGTCTAGTCAAAAATGGATGTTTAATTTTGTCAAATGCCTTTAGAGGTTATTATACATCTTCTTATATTTATTAACATTTATTCCAATAATGAGGCATTTTTATATTCCAAGAGTACATCACATCTCATTGTGCTATATTAATGGTGTAATATTCTATTTGCTAATATTTTATTTAAGATGTTGACATCAATATTAATGTTATTATCCTATAATTTCCTTTTTTAATTATTAATTTAAAAAATAATTGTTAATCTTATTCCATAAAACAAATTTGAACATTTTTCTTTTCTATGCTCTGAAACTGTTTAAATACCACTAGTATTTTCTTTTTATTAAGACTGGTGAAATTTTTCTGTAAGCATTGCTTTAGCTGCATCTTGTAAATTCTGGTATATGATGTCTTAATTATTATTGTTTTTAGCAATGCTGAAATTTTGTTTGTACTTCCCTTTTTGACTCAATAATTATTTAACATTTAATTATTTAAATGCTTATTTCTAAGTGGAAATATATTTGATCCTTTCTAGTTAACTGAACTGTGTTCAGGGAATATTGTTTGCATTGCCTGTTCTTCAGAATGTAATGAGGTCTTTTATGTGATCTAATAGAAGACCAATTTGGGTGAACATTTTCATGAACACTTAAAAATCAGATATATTTTTTTATTATTGAGGTACCTATTTAATCTTTATTATAAATTGTAGACTTCTTAAGCATTATAGTGTTTTCTTCTTAATCTTGTTAAATAACTTTTAGGTGGAATTATACCTTGCAGTGTTATCAGTCTACTACTGTTATCAATAATGTGACTCTTTGCTATTTTTTTCCTGGAAATATATTGTCCATCCTTTCATTTTAAGCTTTCTGAATTCCTTTTTTAAAGCCATACCTCACAATACAATGTGGAGTTTTGTTTATGTTTTGTGAACCAATCTAAATATTTGCCTTTAGTAAGTTAAAAATAAGTCCATTTATATATTGTCATAACTTAGGTATTTTGTCTGAGTTCTAACATTTTATATTACATTGACTATAAACATATATATGATATGTTTCTTTTGCTCATTTTTGGCAGTTCTACTATTTTGGAAGATTTTCATTTTTTTCTTTATGTTTTGAACTTTTTTATTTTTTATCTTTAGGTCTCAATTCATATGTCACATTTCCAAAAAGGGCTCATCTAACCTAGCCATGACTCTCAATGCCATGACTCTCTACCATTTATTCTTTTTACGTTTTCTCATATTATAGTAAGTATCTGAAGTTATCTCATTGCTTATTCATTTAATAATTTATTAGTTCTGGCTGGGCGAGTGGCTCACGCCTGTAATTCCAGCACTTTGGGAGGCCAAGGCAGGCAGATCACGAGGTCAAGAGTTAAAGACCAGCCTGGCCAACGTAGTGAAACCCCGTCTCTACTAAAAATACAAAAAAATAGGCAGACATGGTGGCGGGCGCCTATAATCCCAGCTACTCGGGAGGCTGAGGCAGGAAAAGCTCTTGAACCCCAGAGACGGAGGTTGCAGTGAATGGAGAGCGTGCCCACTGCACTCCAGCCTAGCGACAGAGCGAGACCCCATCTCAAAAAAAAAAAAAAAAAATTAGTTCCTTTCTACTATAAGTTTCTTTTTATTAGAACCTCTCTCTCTCACTCACTCTTGCTTTGACTCTTTCTTCATGGTATAATTAGAGCTTGCAACGGTATGCACTGGGTGACAGAAAATAGTTGATAAATATTATGACTGTTAATTGAAACTGCTTTTTCAATTTCTTTTAGCATACTTTTCCTAGTAGTGCCTCAGTCATTTTAGGCACTCAGTAAGGATTTGTTATCACTGAATTGAAATTGCAAAGACTATAATGTTATATAAAATATAAAATATGATTATGATAATGATAGCTAATACTCATGGAGAATTTACCATATGCAAGTCACTGCTCTAAGTTCTACACATTTATTAGCTCATTAATCCTCACAATAACTGAGTCACAAAATGGTTAAGTGACTTTTCCAAAGTCACAAGGCTGGTGTTAAATTAGAAGTTGTAAAGGCTATAACCACGTTGAAGATGAGAAATGTTAGAAATAACATCATCTTAAAAGTAGAAGATTAATACACTAAAATATTTTTGTTACTATTGTATCTTATTTATAATTCTTATCTCTATTATATTTTAAGCTTTCTTGAAAGCAAGCATTTTTGAAGTTCTCATAGTGCCTAGAAGGGTGCTAAGTTAGTAGTAACCAGAAAAGTAGCTTATCATTTCATGGCACTTACTATATGCCAGACATAGTGCTTTAAATATTAGCTCATTTAATTCTTACAACGGCAAGTACTATTATTTTTCCTATTTTACATGTAATAAGTTAAAGCACAAAGAGATTCAATAACTTTCCTGAGGTTACACAGCTTGTAAATGGCAAAAGCAAAATTTGAAGCCAGCCTACCTGGTCCAAGGTTAGTGCTTTTAATCATTATTCTGTCCTCTAACTGAGTGCTTGCAACTGGTTAAAGACTCCAATGATACATATTTCATTATAGGTTTTTATGATGCTAGGCATGATTTTCCTACATGCTTATCTATCTAAGTCCTAGATTTATACTTTTGGATAAGCCACATAAAAACAAATTTGAGGTATTAGTGAATCATACGAGGTGCATTAGGAAGTACATTTGCAAACATTTATAATTCTTGGAGACTGTGAGTTTTCCTTAGATAACATTGTTCATTTAAGTAAGGTCAAATTTTAAAATGGTTTTGAGAATCACAGCAATGCTTTGCACTTATTCAATATTGTTCTTTAACCATTCTCCTCTAATGTATACAGGATTTTACTAAAAATAACCACAAATTTGGAAACATTAATATTTTGAAGGCATTGTTGCCAAAATAAACATCCCAAATTAGATACAGCTATTTTACTAAACATTATTATGATTCCTCTTCAGAAGTATTATTGTTTAAACCACTACAAATTTTTTTATTTCCCACAGAACATTAATTTCATATTTCAAAAAAAGAAAATGAGATGATTAAGTGCACATCTCATCAAGACAAAACTTGTAATTTTGTCCATATGCCTGACTACAGCTACATTAAAAAAAAAAAAAGTTTTCCAAAGAAACAGAAGCAAGTGTTTAAAAACAATAACCACAATTACATACTACTGTTGAGACAAGCATATTTACAATGGGGCAAAAATACATAATAGCCATCAATATACATATTTCATTGTTTGTGACTTACTGGATTACCACAAATACATCTATTAATATGGCATTGGACTCACATAAGAAACTAGTACTACTCTTTAAAATTAAATGAAAAGATTATTTTTTATCCATATATATTGCATACATAGTATTATACATAATATTTATATACACATAGGATACATGTAGTATTTCAGATCAATAGCATTTTACATAGAGTATTTTATATATAGTTTTTACATAGCATAGGAGAATATAAAAATTTGTTACTAGAGAAAAAGAAAGATATTTTGTAATGATCAAAAGGGTTAAAGATAGTTAAAAACTGGAAGGAAATTAACCATTTACATCTTCGTATGCTACAAATGCAGAATAACTTTTTTCTTAAGTGTTTCTAATGTTTCCTTGTTTTCTAGTATCAGCTGGTATAAGGTTTAAATCATTACACAGTATTACAAAATTCTGCTACAAAAAATCAGATAAATATTTATTTGAGAAGAAGAGCAATTTGAAATAGCAAACATCTCCTAAATAATCTGAAAACCATAACCCTTATAATTCCAAGTTTAGTATTTGGTTTGGCATTAAATAAGTTTCAGTATCTCACTAACATAAATAATAAATTCATAGTACCTGTATTGAAGCACTTCTTTAAAATTCAAAACATTACATCAAATTATATTCTGCAATGGCACACTGAAGGAATACAGGAATATCGTACCATTTCTATAATTTGATATAATAAAAAACAGTAATAGATTAACAATATTGCCCTATCATATATAAGCAATGTACACACAAATTTATAATAGCTAGTACAAATAACATAACTCAGCCTTATAGAAAATAACCATATATGTCTGAATGGGAGAAGAATAATAAAAATTGAAGGGTCCTACCTTCTCAAAGACTAAAACCCAAAAGTATTTTCCACGTTTAATTTAAATTTTTTGGTAGATAACAGACTTTCCCTACTTGGTTAAATCCACTCACAACTTTCTATGCTGACAATTAACAGATGCTGACATCTTCATTCAAGAACAACCAGGAAAGGTATATGCATTCCAAACAAATTTTTAAAGATATAAATTAATTTGTAGAAGTTACTATCATTATCCATTCTAGGCTTCTCATTCTTGTCAGAGAGAAGGACTTTCTTCTGGGTTGTCTTCGTCAATTCTCCTTAACTCCATAGAAAATCAAGGCTTAAAGTTCTTTGGCTTTTAAAAAAACATGTGTCTTCATAGGTGGGGAGGAGGCCCGACTAGCAATTTTGAACTATTTCCTTACAATTCTCAGAAGTTCCACTTTGGCCAGACTCATTAAAGAGAATGATAAATTTCTGTCTTCAACAAATTTCATTTCGGAACAGTTCTTTTGGGGCAGGGAAAACAAAAGAAAAAATAACTAGAGGTGGAAGTGATATTTGGACAAGAAAGGAAGGAAATATTGGAATTTAAATGGAACATTTCCAGGAACAAGAGCACAAGCAGACTTCCTCCTCCTCTTCTTGCTCTTCAGTCTGATGTGCTGATCCAGACGGGACACCCACTTCCCAGTTAGTAGATTCTAGCCATGGGCTTCCATCTTCTGAATGAAGGCATGGGTTTCTAGTCTCTGCATATGCAGGTGATTGTCTCATTTCATTATGTGGACCTTCATAGGATGGAATAGGATACATTCTATCTCCTTGACAATGTCCAACTTGAGGACACCTGAGTTGAGGTATAAGAGTTTGCATAGCAAAAGAAAGGCAAAATAGCCTGAAGATAATTTCATCCTCATGAGAGACTTTTTGGGCTCCCTACAAATTCTCCTGAAATAGCTGATGCTGATTCACTTGCTCTGGGAACATATTTATTGTGACCAAATTTTTTATGACACCTGATTGTGAGATCTTAGATTAGTAATGTTGCTTGGCAACACAACAGCATCCTTAGACTTTTTCAATTTGACTTCCCTAAATTCAAGTTTTAAACTTTCAGAAAGAGCACAGATGGTTTTAAGATTTAGCATTTTATATTTATAAGAAAGAATATATATATATATACATATATATATATTTGATTCAAATTTATGTTCCTAGCATAAGAAATTCCAAGTTTTTCTGCTAAGCAATTCCATTTATATCTGTTTTGAATGTCCTTGCCATTTCCTCCAGTCTACATCCCAGCTGTTTCATCACTACCCACATTCAAAAACTCTCTCCTCATATACATTTTTAGTTATAATTTCTGATCCAGAAAGGAATGTGCAATAATCCAAGTAATGCCTTCATATTAACACCATAATGTGGTAAAAGAAGGAAGGAATAAAGGAAAGAGGGAACGGAGGGAAGAGAAAGACAAGAAGGAAGGAAAGGAGGGAAAGAGAGAGGAAGGGAGAGAGAAGGAGGAAGTTTGCATCTAAATTTCTATTCAAGAAATTGCTTTTTTTAAATGTGGCCAATACTACTTTCAAAATAATTTATGTAGAGAGTAAACATCTCTAAGATTTTGCTTTTCTTATACAGAGATTAAATGTTTCAAAAATTTTGTTTTTCTTATATGCAGAGTAAATATCTCTAAGAAATTGCTTTTCCTCATGTGGCAAATACCACTTTCAAAAGAATTTATACAGAGAGTAAATATCTCTCAGTCTCAAACACAATGTAACAAGAGTGGACATTTCTTCACAATTTAGCATGTCAAGAACTGCAAACAATTTTCAACAAAGATATTTAGCACAATGTTATTTATTAATGCAACTTATTGAAAACATTTAAAGCATTCCAAATGTGTCAGTGTGTGTGTGTATAACAAGGGCAGTAGAAGCAAAATTTAGAAATGGTGTGATCAGGAATAATCTTTATTTTTTTAAATAAATTTTCCACAATAAATACACACAATTTCCGTAATATGAAAAATAAGCCAGTTTAAGATGCTTTTATAAATGTTGTGCAGTAGAGTAAGTTGATGATCATTTTCATTCTGTGCTAGTTAGTAAGTCACTCCATGTCATCTCCTATCTTATCCTTCTGGCCTAGTTTTGTGATACTGAGGTCGCAACTCTGCAAATAATCTTGCCCCCTTCTAGCTGCTTTCCTGTCCACCAATGAGGGAGCTAAAATAGACTTAAAGGCAGAAATAAGAGAAGGAACATGGTCTCCCTATTTGCTTGTTGTTTCTGTAGGTTTTGTCCCGGCAGTGCCTAGGCTTCCTTCAGCACTCCCAGAGCAAGCCTTGCCATACTCCACTGGTAGGACTAGCGCAAAGCGGGGCAAGTATCCTTTCTTCAGCGATCTTATTTCCAGCTACCATTTGCATTTAGGGAGTCACATCTAAAACTGCCAAATTTGAGTGGAGACCAGAGCAAGCGAAGGCTCAGCAGCAAGTCCAGACAGGAGTGCAAGCCACCCTTCCCCTTGAAGATCAGCAGCAGTTCTTAAGACCTTAAGTATCTGTGGCAAACAGGGGTACCACATGGAGTCTCTGCCAAGCGTTGATAGGAGGATTACAATGCAGACCTCTAGGATTTGGGAGCAAATCTATGTCTTCAACATATTTGCTTCTTTTTTTGAGAAACAGTTAACTGGAGTGTTTTTGATCTTTGTAGAGCCTGAAAGCCTCACCAAGGAACATTAAAATAACTGTGCAATCTGAACTTCCCCTCCTAAACCAGGTGTTATATGGCCCACCAAGCCATAAGTTTGGCAAGCAATTAATCATCAAGTAGACATACTTTTAAGAGATGCACACGAGAAGGTGGCTCAATGTCTCAATTTGTCCTTCATATCCTTTGAGATCTACTCCATCTTCATTGTCTTCTCTCACTCAATCCAAGGGAATCCCTTATAACTGAGAAAGAAAACCTTGAGTTTAGTTTACATATGGTTAGATCCCAAGGAAGGAATGTACACAAAGACACCAAAAATTCCATTAAACCGGAAGCTAAAACTGCAGCCTGGACACTTCAGGCTCATGCCATGGAGCCATCATTTGAAGGAGATTATTGAATGGAGAAGAACAGTTGATGTTGATTACCAAAGGGAACTTGAGTAGCTTCTAAACAGTGAGTGAGGCAGAGAACACACTGACTGGATTCTCTGAGCACCTATTAACACTTTACGTCCAGGCCAGGCACCTGGCATACATAAAGTGTATGAGTGGCTCATGCCTGTAATCCCAGCACTTTGGGAGGTCAAGGTGGGTGAATCATTTGAGGCCAGGAATTCAAGACCAGCCTAAGCAACATGGTAAAATACTGCTTCTGCACACACACAAAAAAAATTGGCTGTGCATGGTGGCATGCGCCTATAATACCAGCTACTCAGGAGGCTGAGGAGGGAGGATTGCTTGAACCCTGGAGGTCAAGGCTGCAATGAGCCAAGATCATGCCACTGCACTTAGAAAACTAAGCAACTGCACAAATTCCTGTTACTGACGATTCAGATCCTTCAGAAACAAAAATTTAGGTAAGCCCGCTAGTGAGGAAACCTAGTCAGCTGAGGACAAGGAAGATGTACAATAGACATGAAAAGAAGAAAGCTGGAAATGTTAACCATGATCTTGTGATCAGTGTTAGAAATGAGGACAAGAGTAGTGTTTCTTGTTACTTACAGGTATATTTGTAGTAATACATACTAGCTAATTTATTATTTATTTTCTTTCTGTTTTTCTCTCCTTATTTTACATATAGATTATTGGATCATGGCACTTTCACCCTTTAGACTTTATATTACCAATCTCCAAGTGAGACTGTCACAGAATTTGAGGAGTAATGAACATCACTTAGAAATTGATACCATGAGTCTTTCTGGAAATTGTTACTTTGGTTGGGACTTCATGTCTCTCCCTTTTAGAGCTAGGAGAAAGCAAAGAATGGATAGTTGCTTGCTTCATCTTTCTAGACAATAGCATAGCTTTTGCTTTATGGAAATCCAAAAATGCATAGAAAGGTGTAAAGATGTAGAGTGGTCAAACGAGTGGACTATGCCGGTTTATTAAACTAGTTTTTCTCAGTTCCAAACGCTTCATTCTATGCTCAGTAGACACCCTGCAATCCACTTTTCTCTCTTGCCAGATTGTTTCTTTCTAGGTTCTGTTAGTAGAAGGCACTGGTGAGAGAACGGAAGGCAGAAGGCAGGAAGGCAGACTCCATCCTATTTGCTTACTGTTCCTTCAGCATTTCCCTCCCCATGTCCTTTCCCTAGCAGCAGCAAAAACAACGTCTTAAAAGACAACAGAGTAAAACAAGCAGAATCATCCCCTGAGCTGTCTGGATCTCAGCTCTGTGGGGTCCCCTCCCAGCGTCTGGGCTCTGATAACCCACCCAACACATTCCTGTTTCCCTCAGCCCTACTGATATAGCTACTTCCTGGGGTTAATTTTCCTGTTCTCTTAAGGTTCCTTTTTTTACGTCTTTAGCTATTCCCCATACTAAATTCTTTCTGTTACAATAATTAGTATGCTTTCTGATTTCCTGACTGATATAAGTACTTATTCCATGGACCAGATACTGTATTTTACACATATTGTTTAACTTAATCTTCACAAACCCTGTGAGGTCTTTTGTGTGTGTGGGGTGTCTGTGTGTGTGTGTGTGTGTGTGTGTGTGTGTGTGTGTGTATGTCTATTTCAGTGTATTGGGTATATAATACTCAATCTCATATATATGTATAATTCAGTGTATTGAGGCTGATAAAACTGAATTTAAGCATTTTTTACTTTAACGTACTCATCTTCACAAAGGAAATCAATGCTGAAACTTGGATTTGAACCCAGATTAGATTAACTCGAAAGCCCACCAACTGATGGATAAATAAATGTGGTGTATTTGTACAATGGAATATAATTCAGCAACAAAAAAATGAAGAATTTATACATGCTACAAAATGGGTGAATCTTGAAATTATTATGCGAAAGAAACCAGACACAAAAAGCAACATGTTGTATGATTTCCTTTATATACGAAATATTCAGAATAGGCAATATATAGACACAGAAAATTGATTAGTGTTTGTCAGAGGCTTGAGGTGATTAACCCCTTAGTTTTTACTCCAGGAAAATGGTTATTTCACTTTTGTTAGCCAGCTTCAAATCAATTCAGAGACTAGTCTGGAGTTTTGTGAGTAAACCACTTCTTACGTACGGTGCTTGTATTTTCCTCAAAAGGCTGCCACACAGACAGCACTTCGATTTTCCATGCTGTGGCTGTGTTGCTCTCGGACCTTGAAAAGACAAGTAGCTTTGATCCTGGACTGAAAAGAAGAGGAGGTGGTGCATTTCACAGAAGGGGAATTATGGATGGCTAATAACATTAATAAGATGCTCAACTTCACTAACAGAATGTAAACAAATGAATGTAACGATAGAATAACACCACACAAACACTCAGACTGGCAAACATGAGCATGGTAACGAGAGAGGAAGGAAACTCTCATCTCTCACTGGTGGAAGTATAAATAGATGCAGCCTTTTAGAAAAGCATTCTGGTGCTATGTGTTAAAATTAATAATCCACATAGCCTCATATTCAGTAACCCCACTCTTAGCATTCTATACTATAAAAATAAAAGTTTCAGTGCATAAGGATATAGTGACAAAGAGATATTTGACAATTTCAAAAGCAAAGTGAATGTCTACACAATGAGGCATAATTTAATATGTTATGGTAATTTTATATATTATTACCTTGCCATTAAAAGGAATGACCCAGATTTATATGTCTTTCCCTAGAAATATGTTCTTGATAAACAGCAAAGGGACAAAAGCAAGTCCAGAGAAACAGATACAATATTCCATTTATGTAAAACAAAGTGGCAAAATGTATTTCACAGGTACCACGCATATGTGTATGTATGTGTATATGCATCTATAATAACGGAGAAAGTTATAGAAAGACATATACCAGGTAGTTAACTTTTGGCTGCATAATTGGTGAGTGGGAGACAAGGTGGGGAGGGGAGGGTGGAGTACAGGGAAAAGATACATCAGTTCACAAAAACAACTGTATTTATTAAATACAGTTTGTAAGATATTATTCCATTTGTGCTGTTTTATACATAAGTCTGATATTACATAAAAATACATAGGCCAGGCACAGTGGCTCACCCTTGTAATCCCAGCACTTTGGAAGGCCAAGGCAGGGTGGATCACATGGTCAGGAGTTTAAGACCAGCCTGGCCAAGATGTTGAAACATCGTCTTTACTAAAAATACAAAAATTATCTGGGAGCGGTGGTGCGAGCCTGTAATCCCAACTACTCGGGAGGCTGAGGCAGGAGAATTGCTTGAACCCAGGAGGCAGAGGTTGCAGTGAGCCAGAATCAAGCCACTGCACTCTAGCCTGGGCAACAGAGCAAGACTCCATTTCAAAAAAAAAAAAATACATAAATGAATTTAATCAAAATGCTACAAATCATTATATATAAGAGTAGCAGGATTTCAAAGGACTTTTTTCATCCTTCCCTATAATTTGGTGTATTCTTTGAAGTCTTACAAAGATTATGCATTGCTTATATAATCATACAATCAATGGAGTGTGGGCCTCCCTCTATGACTTGGTACCCCTGCAGTTTTTAACTCTCAAGACTTGTTCGGATTGAGACTCCAACAATTTGTTAATTACAACTTAGATTTTCCTAGCCTGGAATTGATTCCTACAGAGGTTTCTGGTATAGTAAGTTGTAATTCTCTATATCTGGCTGTCTGCCTCTAAAATTTTGGGGGTAGCAGTTTTTCCTATGACCTCACCTCTCTGATAGATTTAGAAGAGTTGATTTTTAAGTTTGTCCAGCTTTTTGCTTGTTGTTACAATAAAGTGGTAACAACATGCTATTGCTAGGTTGATCTTAGACCTTGAAAAGAAAAGTAGCTTTGATCCTGGACTAAAAAGAACAAGAGGTGGTGCATTTCACAGAAGAGGAATTATGGATGGCTAACAATGTTAATAAGATGCTCAACTTCACTAATAGAATGTAAACTAATGAATGTAACAATAGAATATCACCACACACACACTCAGACTGGCAAACATGAGCATGGTAAGCTTTGTGCATGCTGAACCAGAAACCAGAAGTCTGAGCAGGTAGATTTTCCAATGGGATTATCACTGGCAATGAATATTTAATTGATCACATTATATTTTCAGCTCTATGAATATTAGAAAGTAAGAGAAGATATTATATGAATATACTATAATAAATTGAAGGTTATAAGGCACTTTCTCTAAAATCCATAATGAACTTTTATCTTTATATAGTATTTAGAATATACATTTAGAATGCATAAATCAGTAAGAACATATATTTTTTCTTTTGAAACACACAATTTTTTCTTTGGCTAGATCCTTTAGACCTTTAACAAAAGTGATTTAATTTGACTTACAATAAGTTTCAGAATGTAATTTGTATACATTCGGTTGCTTGTAACAGAATATCTATAATTGGGTAATTTGTAAAGAAATGTCTGTCTTCTAGGAAAAAAAACTTTCCCATTCTTAACTGATTGAATAGTTAACAATTTGCTCAGGGGTTGTGTCTGGTGAGAGCCTTCTTGCTAGTGGGGATTCTGCAGCATCCTGAGGTAGTTCAAAACATCAAGTGGTGAGGGGGCTAAGCATGCTAACCTGCTAGCTCAGGTCTCTCTTCTTGTTCTTATAAAGCCACCAGTTACCCTCCCAGGATGCACCATTAATCTATTAACTCATTCATACATTCATCCATGGATGGATTAATGTACTCATGATCTAATCACTCCAATCACCCTTTTTTTTTTTTGAGATGGAGTCTTGCTCTGTCACCCAGGCTAAAGAGCAATGGCATGGTCTCAGCTCACCGCAACCACCGTCTCCTGCGTTCAAGCAATTCTCCTGCTTCAGCCTCCTGAGTAGCCAGGATTATAGGTGTCCGCCACTACACTGGCTAATTTTTGTACTTTTAGTAGAGATGAGATTTCACCATGTTGGCCAAGCTCGTCTGGAACTCCTGACCTTGTGGTCCACCTGCCTTAGCCTCCCAACATGCTGGGATTACAGGCGTGAGCTACCACGCCTGGCCGATCCAATCACCTCTTAAAGGTCCCACCTTTCAATACTGCCACACTGGGGCAGTATTTCAACATGAATTTTAGAGAGAACATTCAAAATATGGCAGGGATTTAATGAAAATAGTGAAAAACCTTCAATATCAGATAATGTAAGCAGAAAGATACAAATTCTAAGAAAGCATCAAAAAGATATGCCATAGATCAAAAACAATGAAACAGAAATGAATTCCTTTGATAGGCTTATTAGTAGCTTGGACATAGCTGAAGAAAGAATCACTGAGCTCCTGGATACAACAATAAAAACTTCCAAACTGAAAAGCAAAAAGAAGAAAGATTGAAAAATACAGAACAGAATATTCAAGACCTGTGGGATAGTTCAGAGAGTATAACATATACCTAACGGGAAAACCTGAAGGAAAAAAAAAGAAGAAGAAATATTTGAAACAATAATAACTGAGAATTTCCCCAGATTAATCGCAGACACCAAACCAAAGATCCAGGAAACTCAGGGAATACCAAGTGGAATTCCCAAAACCCTACACCTAGGTATACCATAGTCAAACAATAAAATTAAAGGCAAAGGGAAATTTTTGAAAGAAGCCAAAGGGAAGGAACACCTTACCTATAGAGGAACAAGGAGAGGAATTACATTTGATTAACTCAGCTGTTTAAGCACTGGAAAGGGTCTCAGAGCTGTTTGGACAGGGAATTCAGCCTGTTGATACCCAGATCATGGTCTAGGAGGGAGAAACATTTTCCTTAGTCCCAAGGACAACTTGCCCCTTGACTTACTAATGCAGGGACTCCTTCTTTCTGGATGTAGGGACAAGACTTCTATTAGGTTACCTACCACACACAGACCTCAACAAATCATGATTGAATGAACCATGCAAACAATAAGAAAATGGAGTAAAATATTCAAAGTGTTGAGAGAAAATAAATCCACCAACTTAGAATTATATACCCTGTGAAATAATCCTTCAAAAGTGAAGAAGAGGCCAGGCACAGTGGCCCACACCTGTAATCCTAGCACTTTGGGAAGCCAAGGTGGTCAGATCACCTGAGGTCAGGAGTTTGAGACTGGCCTGGCCAACATGGTGAAACCCAATCTCTACTACAAATACAAAAAAAATTAGCCAGGCATGGTGGCAGGCACTTGTAATCCCAGCTACTTGGGAGGCTGAGGAGAGAGAATCACTTGAATCTGGGAGTTGAAGGTTGCAGTGAGCCAAAATCACACCATGGCACTCCACATGGGTGACAAGAACAAAACTCCATCTCAAAAAAAAGAAAAGAAAAAGAAATAAAAACTTTTCTCATACAAAGAAAAATTGAGGAAACTTGTTGCCAGTAGACCTGTCTTATAAGAAACTTAAAAGAAGTTCTTAAGAGAGAAGGAAAACAATATAGGTAAAAAACTCAGATATTCATAAAAAATAGAGCATCAGAGAATAATTGAAAGTAAAAAAAAACTTTTCTGTTCTTAATTGGTCAAGTAGTTAGCAGTTTGCTGAAAATAATAATGGCAACAATATGTTTGATTATATATGCATATAAATGTATGTGTGTGTGTATATATATATATGTTCTTATGTATAAATGAAATGAATGACCATAATTATACAAGGTACAGGAGTAAGGACCTAGGACCATTTTATTATTATAAAATATTTGCACTACCAATGAAGCAGTACAGTGTTATTTGAAAATAGATTCGTTGTAAATGTATATTGCATACTCTACAGCAACAACTAAAAAGGGTTAAAAAAAAGAAGTATAATTAATATGATAAGAAAGGAGAGAAATGGAACTATACAAAGGTTCGATTAAACCCACAAAAGGTGCAAAAGGTGTGGAAGACCGAAATAGAAACAGAGAACAAGAGTAACAGAATACGGGAGAAAATATAGTAGATATTAATTCAACAATATCACTTTAAACATCAATGATCGGAATATACCAGTTAAAAAACAGAGATTGTGAGAATGAATCAAAAAAACAACACCTAAATATATGTTTTCTACAAAAAACTACTTTAAATATAAAGACAAATATAGAGTAAAAGTAAATAATAATGAAGAAAAATATATCATGCTAACACTAATAAAAAGAAAGTGGGAGTGGCTACATTATTTTCAGACAGATCACATTTTAGAGCAAGAAAAGTTATCAGGGGTAAAGAGAGGCATTATATAATGATAAAGGAATCAATACTCCACGAACACATAACAATCGTTAATGTGTATGTACCTAACAACCAAGTGTCAAAATATGAGGCAAAAACTAATATAACTTTATTGAGAAATAGATGAATCAACTAATATACTTGGAGACTAACACCCCTCTGTCAGTACTATATGTCAGATAGATTTAGAAGGCAGAAAATCAGTAAGGATATAATTGAATTCAACAGCACCATCAGTCAACTGAATAAAATTGACATCTAAAGACTACATCTAACAATAGCAGAATACATATTCTTCTCAAGTTAACATGGAACATTCACCAAAATAGACCACATTTTTGGCCATAAAACATATCTTAACAAGTTTAATATAAATCACACTCCTTGGTATTTACCTAAATGAACTGAAAACATGTCCACACAATAGCAAATTCCAAAATACTTAGAGATTAAGCCATACATTTCAAAATAACACATGGGTCCAAAAATAAATCCCAAGAGTAATTTAACAATATTTGATCTAAAACAAAATGAAAATTCAACTTATCATAATGTGTGGAAAGCATTAAAGCAGTGTTTAGAGAAAGATGTTTGGATTGAATGCATATGTTAGAAAAGAAGAGAGATCTAAAATTGATCATCTAAAATTTCACCTTAGAAAACGAGAAAAAAAAAATTAAACCCAAAGTAGCAGAAGAAAAGAAATAATACAAATTGGAGCAAAAATTAATGAAATTGAAAACAGGAAATCAATATAAAAAATCAACAAAACAAAAAATTGGTTCTTTGAAAAGATAAATAAAATTGATAAGCCTCTAGCCAGGCTAGCTAAAACAAACAAACAAAAAGGCAGACATTACATATATCAAAAATTAAAGATGGGGCTGGGTGCAGTGGCTCACATTTGTAATCTCAGCACTTTGGGAGGCAGAGATGGGATGATCACTTGAGCCGAGGAGTTCAAAACCAGCCTGGGCATCATAGCAAGACCCCCATCTCTACAAATATTTTTTTTAAAAAATAGTCAGGGGTGGTGGTCCATGCCTGTGGTCCCAGCTACTCAGAAGGCTGAGGCAGGAGAATTGCTTGAACCTGGGAAGTGGAGGTTACAGTGAGCTGAGATTGTGCCACTGCACTCCAATCTGGGTGGCAGAGTGAGACTGAAAAATAAAAAAAAAAATAAAAAATAAATTGAATCAATGATTAATAACCTTCCAAAACACACAACACCCTAGGGTGGTTCCCTAGTGAACTCTGTCAAACATTTAAAGAAGAAATTGTACCAATTTTCTACATCTCTTCCAGAAGATAGAAGCAGAGAGAATACTTCATAGCTCATTTTATGAGGCTAGCATTTCTCTCAGTATCAAAACCAGACAAAGATATAATAATCAACAAAAAATTTTTAGAATTAGTGATTATAGCAAAGTAGCAGGATATGAGGTTAATATACAAAAGTCAATTGCGTTCTTATATACCACTGATGAACAAGTGGAATTTCAGACTAAAAACCTGTTAGCATTTACATTAGCACTCCAAAAAATGGAATACTTTAAACAAAATATGTGCAAGATCTATATGAGGAAAACTGCGGAACACTTAAGAAAGATAACAAAAAAGAACTAAACAAATGGAGAGATATTTCATTTTTATAGATTTAATATTATCAAGATATAAGCTCTCCCAAATTGATTTATAGAGTGAATAAAATTACAGACAAAATTCCAGCAAGTGATTTTGTGGATTTTGACAAACTGTTTCTAATGTTTATATAGAGAGGCAAAAGACCCAGAATAGCCAACTTTATGCTGAAGAAGAGAAACAAAATGGGAGGACCTACACTGCCAGACTTCAAGATTTAGTGTAAAGCTTCAGTAATCAAAACAAGATGGCATTGGTGAAAGGCTTGACAAATACGTTAATGGAGCACAATAGAGAGCCCAGAAATAGACCCACATACATAGAGTCAAGTAATCTTTGACAAATGAACAAAAGCAATACAAGGGGCAAAGATAGTCTTTTCAACAAATAGTGCTGGGACAAGTGGACATCCAATGCCAAAAAATAAGTCTAGGTATATACCTTACAGCCTTCACAAAAATTAACTCAATATGGACCATAGATCTAAATGTAAAAAGGCAAAACTGTAAAACTCCTAGAAGGTAACATAGAAGAAAACCTAGATGATCTTGGGTATAACACTGACTTTTTAGATGCACCCCTAAAGGCATAACCCATGAAATCAGTAAATAATAAGCTGAACTTTATTAAAATTAAAACCTTATGGTCTGCAAAAGAAAATGTTTTTTAAAATCAGATGACAAGCCACATACTGGGAGAAAGTATTTGCAAAAGATACGTCTAATGAAGGATTATTATCCAAAATATACAAAAAAATAATGTTAAAATTCAACAATAAGACAACCAACAAATTGATTAAAATATGGAAAGAAGACCTGAATAGACAACTCACCAAATAAAATTTACAGATAGTGATGAACATAGGAAAAATGTTCAACATTCTATGTCAGTAGGGAATTGAGAATTAAAGCAACAATACGATACCATGACATACCTAATAGAATGTCCAAAATTCAAAAACTGACAACACCAAATGCTGTCAAGGGTGTGGAACAAGGACTCCCATTTATTGCTAGTGGAATGCAACATGGTACTGAACTTTGGAAGACAGTTTAGCAATGTCTTATAAAACATACTTTTACCATATGATCCAGTAATCACACTCCTTGGTATTTTACCCAAATGAATTGAAAACAAGTCCACACAAAAATCTACACATGGATATTTACAGCATATTTACTCATAATTACTTCCAACAATTGGAAACAACGAAGGTGTTCTTAAGTAGGTAAATAAGTACATGTGATACATTTGCCCAAACCCACAGAATATGCAATACCTACTACCAAGAGTAAACCCTAATGTGAACTATGAACTTTGGGTGATAATGATGTGTCAGTGCAGGTTCATCATTTGTAACCAATGCATCCTTCTGGTGTAGGAGGTCAATAGTTGGTAGTTGTGCCTCTGTGGAGAAAGAGGGTGTATGGGAATTCTCTGTACTTTCCACTCAGTTTTGCTATGATGTTAACATTTTTTGTACATCCTTAATTAAGAACCTATTATTCCCCCTAAATTTTGCTGATGCTGAAAATTTGAGGATGAGCAAGATATCGTCTATATATCCCTAGATCTCAGATTCATTTGGAATAGTGTTCAAATAAACAAAGAACTGTAAAAACAGTGATGAAATGGCCACAATAAGGCATAAAAAATCGTTTATACTTTCTCATTTTTCAATTATTCTTAATATAATAAAATACAATAATACATTTAAATGTTTTGACGTGCTTGTATGTATGCCTTCAGTCATCAAGTGAAATGTATTTTAATGTTACTACTGCTATTGTTTTTCTAAGAAAGGTAGCTTATAAAAATAACAAGTTAAATGAATTGTTAGTTCACTTTTAAATGGTAGTATTTTAAAATTAAGAATAGCTTGTAGAATTATATGTATGTTATATTTAATAATATAATTTAAAATGATTTATATATTATATTTAATAATATAGTATGCTTAATAATACATTATATTTAATAGTATAATTATACATACCTAATTGCATTTTGTATTTCTATTGGAAAACATTTTTAAAAAATGCTTTGTGGAATTTTCCCCTCTCTTCTCACTCTTAATGCCTTCCTTTCCTCAGTGTCAAAGAAAGTAAAGTCTTAAATTTTTAAAAATAGAAATAATAACAATAACAAAAAAGGAAAGGAAAGTCAGAAACACAACATTAATAGAATGCATATTTAACCAAGTCTGGGAGATCAAGCCAGACAGCACTTGGTAAATACTCTTTGGAGACAGTAATGCTCAAAGGTTGTGTTTGCTGTTGTGCTTGACGTTTGTTTTGCATGTGATCTAAGACACCAGATGACCAGTAATCTCACTTGCCCTTTCTTTTTCTACTCTCTGTGGGCTCTGCATACACCTCCTTCCCCTGCAACCTTGCCTGCCCCTGGCCATCGCCCAGCTCACTGTTCTTCCAAAGATGTCTGTGATGGTTAGGATTCAGCAGGTCACACCTTAGCCTGTCAGGACCTGGCGCCTCCTGTGCCCAGCATTAGTCCATCGCTTCATTTCACCTCCAAAGAGCCCAGCGACAAATCTGCCTTGTTAGACACAGATCTCAGTGAGCCCAAGGCAGCCAGCAGTTTCCCGTTTGGTTTCCTGTCATATCTCCTTATGTTTTGGCAGTCTGAGATATCCACAGTTCCTATTAACCTCAGCAAAGGCCATGCCAAGGAGGATGAATTGCTGGGGTAGCTGACTCCACTCAAGGGCTGTTAGATTTAGTCTGCACAAGATCAGCATTTACAAACTGAGTGTAGTTGAGTTTTAGCTTCGTTTATTTCAAATCCGCAGTCTTTTACTAAAGTTATGCAAGTTAAGGGAAACTGTCCATGGCACTTAAGTTTAAAATGTTTAATTTAACTTATCATGTATTATCAGTCTTCACAACAATCCTGCAAGATAGATGGGTAAATATTATCCACATTTCACTGGATTTCATTCATTTGCTATACTTTCATTTGTTTAACAAACTTCTTTGAGAATCTGCTCTGTATCTAGCACTGCACTTGGAGTGGAGCTACAGCCTACCATGTTCTTATTCTCTATAGACTCCTGGTCTTATGAGAGAAGCATAGAATTAGGTATACACTACACAAAATGCAATTACAGATATAAGCAAAAAGCAGAGAAGAGTGTAGTAAGTAAGGGGGGTAAGAGAGAGTACATTTAAGAGAGAGTTGCTCAGCAGAGGTGATGCTGAGTTGAAATCTGCAGAAATAAGACATTGCCAGGAAAATAAATGCAAGACCCTAACATACTGTGCCCCTATTTAGTACTTCCATGAACCCTAAAACATTGTAATTCATTCATATGACTGCCTCCTTTCAGATGTTTCAATCCAGGTTTTACACAGTTGTAAGAATTAGGCAGTCAATTCGCAAATAACTGACACAAATGCGACAAAAACTCATTCCATATGACTCATATTTAGTGTGTTTTCATGAATCAAGATTACTTTCCTAAGAAAAGCTAATATTGTCTTAAAGAAAGCATTGAAGGTAGAGAAGAAATCAATTATAAATTGAGATAACTCCAATCTCCTTATCTCCCAGATAACAAAAATGGACAAGATTTTCCACTTATATTTTAAATGAGGCTTATTATATGGTGAAGGTTTTGAGTTTTATGAAGCATGGGCTTCAAATTTTGCTAAACAAAAATGGTACTCAATTTGTAGTTAAATTTCATACTGAAGAATTTTTTTTTCAGGAATCATTAAAGAACTACCCAGCCAAAAAGTATGTTTTAAAATCATTTTATTGAGTAATGAGAGGAAATGAAACAGGTAAAAGAATATCAATGCATTCCTCTTGTAGGCTTTCCTGGAAAAACAGTTGAAAAAACTTTACAAAAGATCACTAAGAAAGTTTTACTCATTGAAAAACCATGGTCTGTCTCAATATACCATGCCAAGTCTATCAAGACTGTGCAGCTCTGGACACTTCATTTGACCAGAGTGAGCCCTTCTGGCTTCTTTTGTGTGATGAAGGTACTGGTCACTATTGTATTCCAATTTACAGAATTTCAGTCGCTAAATTCAATGATGTATGGGAAATAATTTGAAACACAAAATACTACGCATAATAAGATATTAAACAGAAGAATGTTTGAATTTATTATTATACGTTAAATATGTTGTATAATTAATGAAGAATGATGTGTTTATTAGTAGACCTTTGAGGGAAGGAGTTGATGTAGATATCTCAGTAAAACTTAATGTTTTCTTATGGGTAGATTATAACAATTCCTGTTATGTTACCTGCAATTCATTTTAAATACTTCATCATAGATAGTATGAAACAGGCCTACCTTGGAGATATTGTGGATTTGGTTCCACACCACCACAATAAAGTGAGTGACACAAATTTTTGGTTTCCTAGGGCATATAAAAGTTATGTTTATGCTTTGCTGTAGTCTATTAAGTGCGTATATTATGTGTATAATATACACAACTTAAATAAAAACACTTTATTATTTGAAAAAAAAAGACTTCATTGAAAAGAGTTAGGACTTTTCTCTGGATTGGGCTTTGGCTTAAGGGAACATTGCAGCCCCTTTGATCTTCTTTCCAAAACACTAAGACTTTCTCCATATCAGCAATAAAGCTATTTGCTTTCTTATCATTCGTGTGTTCACTGGAGTAGCACATTCAATTTCCTTCAAGGACGTTTTCTTTGCATTCACAGCGTGGCTGTTTGGCCCAAGAGGCCTAGCAGTTGGCCTATCTTGACTTCTGACACGCCCTCCTCACTAACATTAATCATTCTAGCTTCTCATTTAAAGTGAGAGATGTGTGGCCCTTAGTTTCACTGGAACACTTAGAGCCCAATGTGGGTTTATACATTGACCTAATTTCAATATTGTCATGTCTCAGAGAATAGGGAAGCTTGAGGAAAAGGAAAGAGACTGGGGAATGGCTATTTGGCAGAGCAGAACACATACAATATTAATCAGTTATGTTCGCCCTTTTACGTTAGCATGGCTCGTAGCACTCCAGAACAATTGCAGTAGAAACATTGAAGATCACTGATCACAGATCTTTATAACACATGCAAAATAATAAAAAGTTTGCAATATTGCAAGAATTACCAAAATCTGACATGGAGACATGAAGTGAGCACATGCTCTTGGAAAAGTGGTGCCCATAGACCTGCCTGAGGTGGAGTGGTCAAACCTTCAATTTGTAAAAAATGCAACAGCTGTGACTACAATGAAGTGAAGCACAATAAAACAAAGTATGCCTGTATATGATGAATAAGTTAACTGTATTCTACTTGTTAGAGTGAATTGTTAACATTTGAAGTATTGTAATTAGAGATTTACTCTCCAGGAAAGGTTAGAGCATTTGAAAAATCCTAATCATTATTTCCTAACTTAGGTTATTCCATGAGCAATGACTTCACAGCACAATGACTCCAATATTGCTACCTCCATCTGCATTTGAACAGAAGTGCTCTTTGAGATACGTTTTTCCATTTTGAGAACCTGAGGAGCCAGGGTCCTAGCATCCTTAAAAGCTGTGTCCTAGACTTAGGACCCCTGTTCTTGTCCATGGGCCACTGGCATAATAAAGGATTCAACTAATTACAAATAGATAATTAGCAAACTCTTCCTCAGGACTATTGTCACTTGGCTTCCAGAGAATTTTTTTGTGCAAAGTACTGGTCAGTGCTTGAAGAGCAGAGAGATGAAATTTCACTTAAAGAACTGATTGTTTGAATGTTTTTGTATTACTCGACAATAAATCTGTTGTATGCAGGATTTTGTCAGAAACCGGATTTTGTCAGAAACAGGATTTTGTCCTACCTGGTATGTTAGAGAGAAAAAATAGAGCTTATAGCTATCTCTAATGTGGGGAAAGAGGAAGAGAAGCATGGGTGCTAGAAAATCAACCAAAAGAGCCTAAAAATGGTGAATGGACGCACTGCCTAAATGCACTTTACCAAAATTCTCTTTTTAGTATTATTTGGAATAGCAATCCAAATTTTTTCTTACAAATGTGCCAGGCATCTACTATAAACTTGCAGGCACTGAAAAAAATTATTACTTAGTGTGCCACTTATGAGTTCCTATTTGAAAGACTTCAAATATTTCTTGAAAGCATTAAGGAGCTAATGAGGTTCCACATTTATAAATCCTGAGTCATGTAGCCTACTTTATCTCCTTTTTTACTTCAGCTTCCAGAAAATTCTGTGTTATATTTGATTTTCAATTATATGTCCTCTAATACCATCCAAACAGCTTTCATTTTCGTTTTCTTCTTTTATGTGGCCTTTATTTTTATTTCTGATCATATTGTTCTTTATTTTATGTAATACTTAATTTGTATGTAAGTTTTGCTACCTTATATCCTTTGTAGAACCACAAGGAATAGGAATACAAACATATACTTACAAATAAAGATATATATATATATATATAATGGATTTCAAACAAGACTGCTATAGAATTCTATAATACTAAATAAGATTACCTCTTCTCTACCAGTTTATTTTCATAGTAAATAACTGAGAATTCAGAGAAATGAGTGAAGCTTGGAAGCAACAGGATAAAAGTTGAGAGCTCATTTTAAAAGAAAAACATTTTCATGAGTTGTAAATTATGGGAAAATAGAAAGTGTGAACATTTCAAATAAGAAATTTCCTTCATGCACATTTATAAATTATGGTTTCCTCAAACAATAAAATAAAAAGTTCTCATTATAGTTTTATATAATGTCTTTTAAAATATATTGTAATACTTTAGTTTTTTCTAAATTTTCTATACTTGAAAAAAACTTGCTGAGCATAGATTTTTAAATTAATGTTATTTTTCTATTCCTGCCACCTTCACTTCTCCCATCTCCAAGCTAATGATAAATACAGAATTAAATGCAAGAAAAGGCTTAATGTCATTATAAAACTTGGGCTGCTCTTCTGTAGGTGCTGAAATTCTTCCTTCTAGAAAGTCGGGAACATTCATTCAAATGAGCTATAGCCATTGATTGGTTAGTCTTGCTTTCAACATTTGTAAAGCACTGGCCCAATTTGTCCTTTTAACATTTATTTCCCTTGTACCCAACATCTTTGAGGTTTCAAATTAGGATTAATTTCTTAATCTTAATGTTTTAGTACTTATCATCTCTCTCATCAGTCTAATTTGAGTTAATTAGAATCTGTGGTTAGTTCTCAATCTGTGTTATAGTAGAACAATTGAAAAGAGAAGCACAGACACAATTATGCCATTTTATTGTCTGGAGGAGACAGAAAGCCAGTGGGGCTTCCCTTATTAGGTTAACATCTACCTGACTTCAAAATGGTTCAATGATATAAATAGCAATTGGAGCCATTGGGAATTCCAAATTCCACCGCTTTTTCCTTTACCCGCCCTTACAATCCGATTAATTCAAAGGTGATGGAGAAAGAGAAATGTTCTGTGTGTCAAAATGACAATGTCCATTATATGATTTACAGAATGAGTAGTGTCTGTGATAGTTGTGTGAGAATTCACATTTTTACATTTAAAATCAATTTCCATTTTGTCATGTTTTATTAAAATTCCCCTTCAAATAAATGTGGATGAAGTATACGCCTGAATAATCTTTTTTGATGACCACAAGGGTTTGATAAACTTGAGAATGAAATAAGCACAAAATATTAGTAGATCTATTATATCAAAAACATTGAAAACCTGGCAGTTGTGTGGTTTAATATCCCAAAAACAAACTTCGCTGAGGAGAATAGATTTGGGAAGCTGACTTTTGTTATAAAGGTAAGACATTGCATTCTTCAAAATCTATGTGATGTAGGCCAGGTCTAAATTTCATTGCACAAATATATCTATGAAAACATCAAAAGAGGCATAATATTTGATATACTTAAACATACTTGCCATTTACTGTATTCCAGTAACTATAAGCTTCCAATTTAGTGGTTTAAATTTAGTAACTATTGAGAGTATAATCAGCAAGAGTCATCAATGTTTACAAAATACAGATTTTATTTTTTTTAAATATATAGGTACCAACAATACTCATTGTATAGGGAGAAAGATCTTAAAACTCATTCCTTAAAAAAATTCTAATTGAAAATCACTGGGAGCCATTAGAACATGAATAAATGTAAAACAAATAAAAAACAGATTTTAAGGTACCAAGATCAGGTGGTAGGAAATAAAATAAATGTCAGCTACTTAAGAAATCTACATTGAATAAGAAACTACTAATACTCTTCCAAAAGGGATATTAAGGAATTATCCTAAAGATATTCTCTTCAGAGCCCTCTAGATTCATAAAAGCACCAGTAAGGTTGTTTCCCTTATCTTTAAATAAAATATATAGCACGAAAACATTGTTTACTTTTAACAACATTAAAAATAAATAGATTTTAATTGACTACAATGTAAAGTTGTTTCTTTACGGTAGCTGTTATTTTCAGGAACATTTTCAAGGTAGAACTTTTATTCATGGATTCATGTAGATAAATTATATAGAATTATAGAAATATATTAAATTTTGGGAGATACTATACTAACTCTTTGGGTCTTTTAAAACACATAAATTAAATAATAAAATATGATTAAATGTTTTTATTGGAACCAAAATTCAATGAGGCATATCGTTGGGTCTGTTCTTAGCCTATAAATGTTATATTTAATTTTAGTTGCAATGTTTATGTCTATGAGACTGCTTCACAAGCTATATGAGCTATAATTTTATTTGCAAAGGGCAAATGGGATCATTCTGAATTCTATACCAATCCAAAGAGGAATTTCAATTGCAGTTTCTTGGCTGTAAAATAGGGACAATACCTGCTTAACATCTCCTTGTATTACTACAAGAACACTGATAAAATGTATGTGATAGTTGGGGGAACAGTAAAACCTTTGGCAAATGTAAGTAAGGTGACCTCAGAATTTTCACTGCGAATTACTTACAGTAATATACTCCACCTGGATGATTTGGGCAGAAAATAATAATCTGAAAATGTTTTTTATAATATTGCATGTTGATGAAAACATGCAGAGTTAGCTAACCTGTATGCTGTCTTTGTGCCAATTAGAAAACCAAACACCACATGTTCTCACTCATGAGTTGAACAATGAGAACACATGGATACAGGGAGGGGAACATCACACACTGAGGCCTGTCGGGGAGTGAGGGGGTAGGGGAGGGATAAAATTAGGAGAAATACCTAACGTAGATGACAGGTTGATGGGTGCAGCAAACCACCATGGCATGTGTATACCTAAGTAACAAATCTGTATATTCGGCACATGTGCCCCAGAACTTAAAATATAGTAAAAAAATTACTCCAGACAAATGCAGGTTTTTGCCAGGGCCAAGGCTTCATGAGCATAGTACAAGCTGGGATTTTTAGTCAGCAGTCCTGTGTCATAAATAATTTTACAACTGTACACTGTGACCCTGCAAAGATGCTTGGATATTATCAACTCCGGTTTTTTTTTAAAAAAAAAAAACCTATTATGAGTGTCTGAACACTTTACTAGCAATTGAGATGGTCCCACAAGTTAAGGAGAAAGCCCTGAGTGGTTAGATTAGTTGTGGCTATATGAAATCCTGATCTTTGGTCAGTTGTAATAGCTGTGCTCAGAAATACATATAATGATAATTGGCCACAGATTTTATAAACTGCCAAGACTGGTGAGTTTTCATTTCTATCTGCAATGTAGATCAATGATGTCCAGTTGAAAATACAATATAAGCCATGTATATAATTTGAATTTTTCTAGGAGCCATTTTTTTAAAATTTAAAATAGGTGAATTTTAAAGAATTTCATAATGTATTATATTTAATCCCACATATCCAAAATATTATTAATCCAACTCATAAACAATATTAAAAACCAATACTTGTTTCCTTTTTTTTTCATGATTATATGTCTTACACTTAAAGCAAATCTCAATCTAAAGGCTAAATTTTCATCAGATGTACTTTATCTGTATTTACATTTTATAAAATTTATGATTGAGAAAGTTATTCCAAGTATATTTAACTTTTTTCTTTTTTAAGAAAGGGTCTCACTCTTTCATCCAGGCTGGAATGCAGTGGCGTGATCATGGCTCACCACAGCCTTGCTCTCCCCAGGTCAAGTGATTCTCACACCTCAGCCTCATGAGCAACTGGGACTACAGGCACACACCACCACACCTGGCTAATTTTCGTATTTTTTGTTTCTCCCTGTTGCTCAGGCTGGTCTTAAACTCCTGGGCTCAAGGGATCTGGCCACCTCACCCTCCAAAAGTGTTGGGACTACAGGTGTGAACCACTGTGCCCAGCCTTAACATTTTTTTAAAGTAAAATTTGAAATCAGTTCTTCAGTCATACTTTCTATGTTTTATGTGCTCAGCAGCTACATGTGGCCGGTGGCTACTGTATAGGATGGTGTAGTTAATTTATAGAGCTACTATAAAGTTTTTCAAATATTTATTTAGTAATCATCAGATATGCTGTTAGATTTTCTAAAGATATGGTCTCTGACTATATGACAAACACTTTAAAATGATCTTCACATAAAGAAGTTATTAATCAAATTCCAGCTACTTGAAAGGCCAAGGCAGGAGGATTGTTTGAGGCCAGGAGTTCTAGACCAGCCTGGGCAACATAGCAAGACTCTCTTTGTATTAAAAAGAAAAAAGTTATTAATCAAATACAAAAAAAAGCAATATTTCAACAAGATACATGAGGTTTATATAAAAGATTTTGTAGAGCAATAGAAGTCCACCTTATTGAAATATTAGTTTCCCTATATTTGCTTATTAACTTTGCCATCATCTTTTTGTCAAAAAATGACTTTCATATTTAAATAGTTACATTCCTAATCTTCTGTTTAAAATATGAATAACTCAGATGCTGCCTCAGTAACAAAAAAGTCTTTTCAAATCTTCTAACATAATCAAACTTTGCATGTTTTTACTTTCAAGAAAAAGAGTGAAAAACTCAGCTTATTTCTTTGTTGATAAGAGTGGCTTTTTGATGTAGAGGAAAGAGACAAGAAAAGTTTGATGCTTATATGATTTTAAAGTTGCAACTTGGAAAATGAAATTGTGAACACAATTTAGAATACTCACTCTGCTAGCCCCTGGCACAATGGAGGAATTGCAAAGATATACCAAACAGTTTTTTAAAAATCAATGTTTATTACAGGTTATATTACACAATTTTTCTACTTTTATATTCCTTCTATATGTTCTGAAGAATGTTTACCTTTTAGAGACAAGATGTATTATTTTTATGGAAGAAAAAGTCTTTTAAGATTTATTCTATTATTTTATACTATTGTTGTCACCATTATGTGAAAAGCAAAATCAAACATAATAATATTTCCTCTCCAAGTAAATGGATACATATTTTTCAAATTCTTGATGTGCTTTTAATTATTTGAACTTAAATTTTTAAACTTAAAGTTTGCATTAACTTTATATGTAAAAATATCTGTCAAATCTGTGCACCTATTTCAGAAATTAAATATTTTCATTATTCATAATTTTATTTATTCAAATTATCTATACCTTTTAAAAATATATATCTTAAACTAACTTTTGTTTCACACATTGATAACGTGGAAAAGACCTAATTTTTATAACAAAATCATGTAAAATTATTTTCCTTACAAATACGTTGTTTTAAAAGTATGTACTGAAAAGTTCATACTATAAGCTTTTCTTGTCTGGTGCTTTATATACATTTTCCTACCCAAGACCAGTCAATGAGAAAGTGTCTAAAGTACTGGGGACCAATTAACTATTTTAAAATTGCAAGTCTTTCTCTTACTCAATCTTTTGAGTTTGTAAAATCTGTACAGACAACTTTGTGTCTGGACTTGACTTGGTATGAACTTGAATGACTTTTATGGGTAAGTGATACAAACTGGTTCTAGGTAAACAAATTGTTCTCTTTCTCATTGAAAATTATAGAGTGCTCATGCAGTTTCCTTCAGAGACAGCAGATGTCTTATTATGTTTCTGTTCATAACGTCCACCGAATAGGGCAGAATTGTAATACTTACTTCAGTAATGTAATTCATGCCACTATAAATATGCTGAACTGTCTGGTAATTCAGTGAGCAGGCAGTGAACTGCAGTGACAGAGGACAGTTCTATGCAGAAAATGATGTGTGAATAAGAAAAGCATACAGCCACATCTCTTGAAGAAACAATAGATTTTATAAGACAAATCCAGGCCGGGTACACTGGCTCATGCCTGTAATTCCAGGACTGGGAGGCCAAGACAAGCAGATAACTTGAAGTCAGGAGTTCCAGACCAGACTGACCAACATGGCAAAACCCCGTCTATACTAAAAATACAAAAACTAGCTGGGCGTGGTGGTGCATGCCTGTAATCCCAGCTACCCGGGAGGCCAAGGCAGGAGAATTGCTTGAACCCAGGAGGCGGAGTTTGCAGTGAGGCAAGATGGCACCACTGCACTCCAGCCTGGGCAACAGAGTGAGACTCGGTCTCAAAAAAAAATAAATCCCATTGCAGAAAGTCTGTTAATACACCTTACAATTTTTATACTAGCGTTTTATTGTGTTTAACGCTGCTTGTAATAAGTAATATATATACCAGTTAAAGTGTAGAAAAAACATTATTTTACATTCATTTACTTCATTACAATAGTAACAGAGGGGTTTACACTCCAGAATATAAAAAGGGAGCTCCATCTTGATATCACTTACAAGTTTATGAACTAACAAAATCTTTTCATATTTTGGTGTTCCTACTAGAAAGTATGTTTTTCATAAATTTATAACGCCATATTTAGCCACATAAAGGTGAATATGTATTTATATGTATATGAAGATGTCTACTGTTCTTCAAATTTAAACATAGTCTAGTTAAAACACAATAATTCTTCGCGTTCTGTTTAAAAAACACATCCAACCTTGTCCTTCTTTAAAAACAAAGTTGATGTGAGTTGTCACTTTGTATGTAAGGAAAGACCTCTTATTCCCACCAGTAGGATAACTGTTGGTTGACTTTGCCCCTTTATATTCCTGTATAATTTTGGATTTTTAAGCTCCAGGATATAAGTATGGGCAAGGACAGAGCTAGTGAATGTGCTTAGAATGGTCTGACACATTATTCACTCTTCTCTAGACTACTCTGGGTTTTTTAACATGATTGCAATTCATTTCCCATATTCTTTTTGCTAAAATAAACTGAGAATATTGAGAGTTAGGTCCAAG
Source organism: Cacajao melanocephalus (assembly GCA_963573385.1). Lineage (NCBI taxonomy): Eukaryota > Metazoa > Chordata > Mammalia > Primates > Pitheciidae > Cacajao > Cacajao melanocephalus. The sequence goes on from CAUYLG010020827.1 coordinate 209,037, forward strand.
TAAGTGTTTCTTCCTCCCTCCTTTCCTGGCTCCATTCCCATGAAAGCATGCTGCTCCCACATCATCATCTAAAGACCATTTTGCAATGTTGCATATGTGACTTCTCTGCTTCTCTTTTGTAAAAAGGAGCAGGCTGTGAGATGTGTATATTGCCCTGGTTCTCAAAATATGTTACATAGCAGAAGCACTAACAATTATCTGGGAAGTTGTTAGGAAATCCAAATTCTTGGACACCACTCCAATCTACTAAATTAGAAACTCTGGGGACAGGAGACATCAATTCGTGTTTTAACAAGTTATCCAGGTAATTACGAGTTTGAGAACCACTGACATAGTGAAAGACAAAACAGAATTGCCCAAAGTCCCATAGTCAGAGGTAGAATCAGCCTAGAATGCGTGTGTCTAGACTCAGCTTAAATCTAATCGCCCAAGACCCTACATTTGTGTGATCATCAAGCTCCTCTTACACCTGTATTTAAAGCTTATTTGGGTAATACTTGAAACAGAACTTCTCCAGGACTTTATTAATGTGAGGAAATTAATGACAGCATAGTCATATTTTAATAATGCAAAAAATAAATGAGAATATGAGTAATGAATAATTTTTATTAAATATGTCTTGTCTTTAAAGATCATATAGAAATTATTGGCCCTTTGATTATAGGCTCTTACAAATGGGCACATCTGAATGCCCAAGAGTGATCAACAAAATCTTTGTGAAGTTAGCTTCAGTGCTTCTGTTCAAGAAGTAAAATGTCTCTCATAGGACATTGGTGAACTAACCCACACTGATGTACTCAAATACCATTCTTACTTCCCTTCATCTTGTTATCAAAAAATTTATCTAAAATACACCTGTGAAATGGTATTCAATTCTCTTGGCACTTTCAGACATTTCAATGCATTTGTGCTCTGTTTTTATTAGCCTGTAAATTTGTGCAAACATAAATGAACTATGAGCACCAACATAATTGTTTTATTGTTTTCAGCCAAGATTTACTGTGTATCCTTTTATCAGAGCATGACTTCTTTCTCAGTTTACTTCTGGTAAGGTCTATGTATTTTCATTTGATACATTTTTTTTTAAAGTTAACATGATGGCCTGTCTTATCTTTAAAAATATTTCAAGATCTAACAAGCACCATCATTTCAGGAAAAAAAAAATTGAACCATCTTTCCTCTCAAAGCCAGTGTTTCACAAGTGATCACAGTGATCGTTTGGCAGGAGTATAAAGGTTTCAAAGGGGGTTGGCACTGGGAACCATTTTATCGATATAGGTACGTTTCAAATACCCTAGATGAGAATACATGTCTAAATGCACAAGTTGTCGAAAGGAGACAAGTTATCAAAGGTGATTATGCTTAACAGGCTTGATTTCTCTACACCTCAGGTATCCCCTCCTCCATCCCCCACTGTCTCCAGGGAGATTTTGTGTTAAGTACAATGAAATTATCATCACTTAGGGGCTTGCACTGCCAGACATAATCCAGGTAAAACATCTGTACAATGCCGCCAAGTATATGACTTAGTGTACTCATGATGGGATTCCTTTTGCTCTGTAAAATGATAGGCACAGGCAGAAGGATTATGTAAATTATAAAGGGAATGAAATGCAATGCAGAGGGTGTAACTCTATGCTGGGCTGCCAAGCAGGAGACGGCATGTACCTGGCACCATGCTGAAAGGAGATGCCTAAAAATGGAAGCACAGTTACTTTTTATAGGCATGCTCCTCCCAGGGATTTACTCTACATAGTTATATTAAACAATCTCCTCACAATTCCAATGTTGCTGCCAGAGAGTCTCTAAATAATTCCATATTTTGCTGCCCACAGCTCTCTTGGAACAAACCTTAGGCTTCGGAATCATGGTGATTAATCATTTAGCGTACTTTGTCTTCAGAACAAATTTTTTTTTTAATCTGTTATAAACCTGGTACACAAAGAAAATGTTTTCTTGCATCTCCCCCTAGGATCATGATATGTGTGACTCATATGTTTAATAATTATGTATTGAACAGAGTTACTTTAGGTCATGTGCTATATTAGTTTCTGGGGATACAGTGCTAGTAAGACAATCCTGTAATAGCTGAGTGCATATGACAGATTCATAGACACTGTCATGTGGTAAGTTCCATGACTGGAAGTCATTAGATGCTTTGAACCAAGCATCTATTAGAACACCTGAAGGAAGGATACTGTCTCCACTCTTAAGGGGTCTGGGAAGTTTCCCTAGAATAAGGCCCTATCAAGGTTCAGACCTGAAATAGTAATTAACCAAGTGAAGAGAGGGAGAGGAAAGATGGGCAAGAAGAAAAAAAGAGAGACAGAGGATGAGATAGAGATAGAGAAAATATCATATTCTAATTTCCATAAGCAAAAGAGGGAGTTCTATTCAGGGAGGTAAAGTAACATGCTCAATTTATGGGCAAGGAAGTAGAGAGGTGAGGCTGTTAGAGAGGTGGTAGGCTAGACCTACAACATGAAGGAAATTTAACATGGCACGTTAAGGAGTTTGAATTTTATCAGCCAGAGTACAACAGGAAGCCACTGAACAGGCTTGTGCATTAGCAGTGACATGACAACTGGATTTGTGTTTCAAAAAAAATGTTCTGCCTCTGTGGAGAAAGGATTAGAAGGGCCAAAATTGGCAGAATATTTAGTGATCTTGTCAACATTTTCTTGCCCTTATATGTAAAGCACAATGCCAGGAATGTTTCAGATGCTGAATGAATATCAGATGAAGTATTACTTAAAATAATTTCCTCTTGTACTATACAGTCTAGTAGGAGTATAGAAAAGCAATGAATCATTCTAGTAAATTTCTGTTACACATCATTAGCTTTCTCCAAAGGCTCCAAAGCTTTCTCTAGGGAGCTCAAATCCTAACAATGATATCCTATCACCAAGCATTCAGGTCAGTGGTTTAAAGAGTAACTTTTCTCTTATCTATGAACTTTATCATCAAACTGACTTAACCCCAGTCATAATGACTTAGCACTTTGGATATGGGCTTTTTAAATGATACATAGACAAGTTTTCACCACTAAGCAATCATTTCTTTTTATTACCACATTTAGGTAGTCAGTCCTCTTCCCTACCTCTCTCAAAATGCAGTGTCATCAATGTGATGGCTAACGTAAAACTATTTATCTATAGATTTACTGCCCATGTATCCAATGTGTAAAAATCAAGAGGCTATATGAATCTTGAGCTTGAAACAAATTGCTGCAGTGAAAGCTGAAATCTGTTGCACCTCAATTGCTTTTAACAATGCAAGTTAATGATTAACATTTTTATCTGCAACCTGATGTGGGGATGAGGATCCTTTTTGCTATTCGTATTATATTTAATAGAGAAAACCTAAATTCAGCTATTCCCTAAATATTTGCTTGCAAAGTAGTTTAATTTTAAGGTAGGAAAACTTCATGTTAATGTTAAATTTGTTCTCTCTAGTTACGTAATTTGAATCAGATTATTATCTTCCATGGCAAATAAATACTTTAATGAGCAGCTTGAGAGTATAAAGCGCACATGGAATTATGTAGCTCGTACACGTGGGATCACAGAGCTTGAAAGGCAGGCCCGCCTGGTCTAATGCATCGTGTTCCAGTTAGGAACACAGAGGACTTCAGAGCCCCAGCACCTTGTCCAGACCTACATTGTTGAGTTTCAGAGGGCTGGAACTGAGACGCTGACTCTTGATTTGAATCAGGATCCTCTCCACTTGATCCAGTATTTTAATTTTTTTTGTTAGAATTTTCCAAATTGGAACTGTTAACAGATTGTGAAAAATCATTTAAAAGGATTCTCTTTGTATTTTTGCAACTATTTTTGTAATTATCTCAATGATTGGTCTCTATGGCGCATATTTTAGTTAATTATTCCCCTTTTTGCTTCCTATTGCCAGTATTAGCTTGTATTTCATAAATGTAGATAAACTTTATATATAATAATGCGCTCCTCTGTAGGTACATAAAATCAAATTAACTCTTTTGGAACACGTTTGAGGAAAATTCTTAATAAGAGACTAACATGCCCAGGCACATTATTATCTGATTTTTGGTAACTCCTGTGATATATTAACCAAAAGTTGTCTGTTAAGCCATTTTGTAACCATAAAAGACATCTAAATTAGGGATGATTTATTTTTTTCTTTCAAAGCATTTATTTAATCGACTGGCCTGGTTTACAACAGGCTTAAGAAAAATAATTTATGTTTCACAGTCTCCTAAACCATAGAGCAAAATGCAGATTTTTCAAACATCACGGAGGAGCTTAGGGAGATGATTTACAAAGGTAGGTCCCCTATACCATCATCACGAAGTGGGTTGAGGTAAAGACTGGAAAGGAGTTTGAGATTCTGAACTTGGGACGACTACTCAGAAACTTTAATCCTGATAAGAATTCTCTTCATTGAGAGCTCCCACTGTAAGATTTGTGGACCCAACGAATCATTGTCCAACTTTGGCTATGACAGCCAGATTTGGAAAGATAGCTGGGCAGAATGTCCTGCTGATAACAGAACCCCAGCATTCTCCCTTAGAAGTGTGTTCCTTTGAATGAGTCATGCTGCTTCACTTTCAAAAATCTACTTAGGTTGCCTATCCCCATGACAGTTATTTCCCAGAGACAATATATTCAGCAACTTACATAACTTTCAGCAAATATTGAGGTAATGTATAATGAGATATGATACTTATCATGTCATATTTAATATAAAATATACTTGTAATATATGTGGTCATATAAGCATCATTTTTTTTAAAGTTCATGAATACTGACTCTTTCTACATGCAGTACACACTAACACATTCCACTGTATTTTATTTTTGTAAATGTTGATCTCAACTCACTGAATTGGTACTACATTTTAGCTTGACAATTAATTTGACTGATTTTCTGATTTGTCAGTTGAAAAATACTGTTTAAGACATATTAAAAATACATATATTTATGCCATTTAAAAGATAACTGTAAGCCTTGTCAAGAATTGTATGTTTTAGCCCACAAGTAACAGTAAGTTGTTGAAGAGTTTTAAGCAAAGGAATGGAGTGATCCTTTTGGTATTTTAAAGACGATTCTGCCTGCACCATAAGGCATGGGTTGGTGGCAAAGGAGGCATTCTGGGTGTCATCTATCTGTTCAACAGCCTGGCACCTCTTTGAGCAGCAGAATAGGATCCGCTTCTCCTCACTATGACTTTGCCTGTGTCGAGGAGGCAATTGAAGGGCAAGGGTTTTAAGATGGTGATCTCCACTTCTCCAGAGACCAGACCTAGGAAACAAGAAAGTAAAGCAAAGGGGTTATAAAATTAGTCCAGTCCTTTGGGGCAGCGGCTTAGAAACTTAAAGAACCTACTTACACACTACCATGTGTACTCTGTCAAATTGCTCATATATTTTAGTTTTTGGAGTATTCATTATTACTTTAATATATAAAACAGTTGTTATGTGTCAAGATTTGTCCTAAGTGTCAGGGATTTAGAGAAATAAGGCTAATTTCTAGCCCTGAAGAAGATCTACACATCTTTTACTAAAAAAACATCCATCTTGTGTTTTGCGTATTTATTTCCTTTTTGCTCTTTGTATACAAAAGTCTCTGAAAAATTAGCCTGGCTTGGTTTTACTAAAAGGACCACCTAATGTTGGAAAAAAATAAAATAAAATCTATAAAGAACTTTCTCCCCTATCACCAGCACCCATGGGAAAGAAGAAACTCAAGATAACAAGTCTGGAGTCACTTTGTTCAAAACGGATGTCTCTGTGGAGACTCTGCTTCCAGGGATAAATCTTTTGAGGTTTTGGATTTTGTTTGAGAGAGTCAGCATTTCCTTAATCCTCAGCATAATCTTTTTGTATGTCTTTTCAAAACATGTTAACTATTAAGAAAATCAGTTATTTATCATGAAGAGCCCAAAGATGAATGAAAGACACTCTCCATTGTTCGTAAACACATCTCCCTAAATGTAGTTAAGCTATCAGCGAGTAATGCTGGCAACAGCTGAAAAGGGTTTACAAAATACTAAGGGACATGAGATAAAGATCTGAACAGTAACATAGAACAGAGGTAGGGTTATTCAAAGCACACTTTCCCTCAAACCTCAGCATACACAATAACTCCCTCTGTGAGTAGCAGGCTTCGGTATAAGATCAAAGAACTAACACTTGAGACTATATCACGAAATCTACCCTTTAAACAGCCAAAAATGTAGATCAGAATCTTCTTTCAGATGAACTCAGGATATGAAGCAGAATAAAATGAACAAAATATCTTTCGAATGAAGTGAAGACCAAAAAAAATATAGAGAAAAGAAAACAGTAATCTACAGTTCAAAGTGGACCCCTGAAATGTGGGGCCCTAAAATATGGTGTCTATTTGGATACCTACGGACAATTTCATCATTGTCCCCACCACCACTAAATTGCCAACTATTTGTCTCACATTTCTGAAAATTATGAAGCTGCCATAGAAAATGTAAAGCGCTAAATGAGAAACAAGGCATTTTGGAAAACCGTTCAATAATTACAGTAAATCATCACTGCAGGGGGACTGGATTCATTGGCAAATCATTAATAGGCTCCCACTTGGCCTAAATAATTGGTATTCAGCATTTTATAGGTAGTTTATAATACCTAATGAATATTTCTTTATTACTCCTTTAACTTGCAAAATGAAACAGTAAAACTAGATGATCTCTAAGGCAGTTCCTAGTCTTAAGATCTTCTACCCTAAAACCTTTGGGAAAGATAAACCTACTTGTCTAGAATATATATTGTTTATAAATGTGTGTGTGTGTGTGTGTGTGTGTGTGTGTGTGTGTGTATAAAAGAATGATTCTGTTAATAAAGAGCACACCTGAATTGTGACATCTCTGATGGATGGCACCACTAGGTCCATCTCATCGGGTTCTGAATGCTACTGTCATCTTGATGATAATTTAGCACATTAAATAAAAATCACTAACAGGCATATGACTTTATACAGCATCTTTTGACAGAGACCATGTCTTTCATCTGAGGAAAGTACAGATTTCTTTGGATTTAATCTATATTACAGAGTTTGACCTTTAATTTCTTGCACAGTGAGACAGCATTATTTGCTGATAAAGATAATAAACTAATGTTCATACTCGCTGTTATATAACCCACAAAAATAAAACATTCACCTTTATTTTTTCCCATGGCATTTGCATAACTTTGTACCTCATTGCAACACAAAAGGCCCTTATGTATGGTCTTTTGCAACAGGGCATACTCCCTGTGTATACACCTGAAGTCTTGTTTATATTTGCTATGGTGGTACCCAGAAGAGCATTTTTGTGGTAGGTGTTGCTGTTTGCAGCAAAATTCTACTTCTAGCTTGACTTACAGACATCAAAACCTAGTAAACACAGGTGAAGTTCATGTGACTACATTATTTTATATGTGAATAGTGTCCCCCAGAATTCTGTAATTGACTCCTGTGCCCTGGTCTAGTGAAAATAATCACTTCTTTGGTAAGGACTTGAGGGGGTCAGTAGAAAAGAAAGCAGTGGCTGGGCACGGTGGTTCATGCCTGTAATCCCAGCACTTTGGGAGGCCGAGGAGAGCGGATCACGAGATCAGGAGTTCAAGACCAGACTGGCCAACATGGCGAAACCCCGTCTCTACTAAAAAAATACAAAAATTAGCTGGGCATGGTGGCTTGTGCGTGTAATCCCAGCTCCTTGGGAGGCTGAGGTAGGAGAATAGCTTGAATGGGGACCCAGGAGGCAGAGGTTTCAGTGAGCCAAGATCACACCACTGTACTCCAGCCTGGGCTACAGAGCAAGACTCCATGTCAAAAAAAAAAAAGAAAGAAAGAAAGAGAAAGAAGGAAAGAAAGAGAAGGAAAGAAGCAAAGAAAGAAAGAAAGAAGAAAGAAAAAAAGAAAGAAAGAAAGAAAGAAAGAGCATTAATCTACAGTTTCTCTGAGAAAGAGGCCACGTAGTAAAAAGTTTCAAGATGTGCTTTGTCATAATAGAACAAGTCTTATTAAAATGGTTGTCTTCTGTTCTTTAATAGTCATTTTGTGGATATTCATGAGAGAGAAACATCATACAAGAAATTAAAATTTATTCAAACATACAGTTCATGAACATATACTATGCCCTGGATTATCTAAAATGTGTGAGTCTTAAAGCAACTGCTCACATATAAGTAGTTAGAAATGCAGAGTACTGGATGGGAGCCAGGGGATCCAAGTCCCAGAAGGAAATACTTTTAATATACTGCATTATTCAGGCCTCTAATCTCTTGGATTGTTATATAATGTTTCACTCCACTATTTGGAAATGCTTCCAAACCGCAGAATGTCTTCAGCATTGCAAATAAATTACTGTGCCAACATGTTTCTGCCACCCTGTTGAGCCACATTATTAGATGACGTCCCTCAGCACAAATTACTTTTTGAGCAACTAGATTCATTTGGTTGGAAACATCATACCTTCAATAACCTTGTAACATAAAAATCTGGGATCTTATTTCATGCATGCATTCAGTTAATCAACATGTATTTGTTCAGGCATTAGCTAGGAGCTATAGTACAGGGTCTGGTGGAGAAATCATTAAAAAATGATTTCTGCCTTCAAATTGCTCAAACTATAGGAAAGAAAAGATATGTAATCATAATTATAAAACAGTATGATTAAGATTATAAGCAAGAGTGTCAGAAAGCAGAGCTGAGAATGGGGAGAGAGATAGAGACAGAATCCTGATGGCATCATCTGAGCCCCTGTATCCAGCTATATTTGAAGCCAACTCTCTTACTACAATTCTTTGGTTCAATAAGTTCTGTTGGTTTAATTTTGTTTTGTTAGCATAGTTTGAGTTTCTGTATTTGTAGTTGAAAATGTTCTCATTAATATCAAAAGCAAAAGTCAGAAAAAAATGGAAGTAGAGTGCTGTACTGAGGAATGAAAGTAATCCAGATGAGTGATAACAATATAACTAAAGAAGAGAGGCTGTATCCAAAATGTGAATCCTGAATGAGCAAGACTCACTAGCTGTGTGAGGGTGGGGAGAGGGAGAATGGAGGGTCATGACGTTATCTGTAAAATACTTTCCACCATGAAACCTAGACAAAGTGAAAGGGTTGCATTCTTAGCTAAAATGAGTGAAAGGAGCATGAGATCTTTTAGTTCTCAGTGTTCAATCCACGGAAGCCTTTGTGGTTTATTGCATGCTGGTGAATAGCCAATGCAAAGAAGTAAAGGCTGTGTGTGTGTCTCTTCCCAAGTACTACAAGAGTCAGGTTCTAAGCTTGGTGTAATTAACTAACATACCACTTGATATTCTTTCACCTAAAAGCTGAGCACTGTCAGGTGTGAAGTACCAGCTAAGCTGGGTGCCCAGAAAAGGATGAGGATGACTCACTGTGCTCTGCTTCCATGCCCGCCACTGCTGTGAATGGGATAAAACTTAAACCCTCATCTTTGAAGCCAGTCTTTGTGGGTAACTCCAAGCAGAGCAGTAATTCAATCTCCAGTTCCCAGAGGTATAAGTGATAGTGGTTTCAGAGAGATGAGGCTGTATCTCTGCCAAAATGCAGAAGAAGAAAGCCTCCCTTGCCTCTATTAAAAAACTCAAGATTAATCTTGAGTGGCATGTCCCTTATAATGAATTAAAAAAAGAAAGGCTAGGTAGGAGCTTAAATTTAGTTCTTAAAAAATCAAATTATATATTATCTAGTATAAATCTGTAACCTAAAGAGAGATCATTCAAATCTGCATGTGAACATTAAGACTTCAGTATAAAGGGAATGAGCTGGAGGCCCACTTATGAAGAGATAGGCACAATAAACAGACTCTTGGAAACTTGTTTAGCTTTACAGGCAATCAAATAAATTTAAATTAAAATTCAGCTAACATATCATTTCATTACTAATAACTTGGAAGCAGGAACTTAAAATATTAAAGTGAAATCATTATTTGGAATGGAGTATGGCAATATTTAATTTATAATATTCAAAACCATAAAATATCCTTAATCTCACCCAATATTCCAATTCCTATGATTATAACCTAAGGATATTACTCAGCAGAGGAAAAAGATATATGCATGAAATAATCATTATATCATTCTCTATAATATCAAATATATTAAGAAAAGCTTAGCTCACCACAGTAAGCAAATGGATAAAACACATGTTGTAAAAATATATGTAGGAATAAATAATATAGTTATAAAATAGTGTGGAAATATGAAAAGTAATTCTGTAACTTTTGAAATAAACAGTATACAAAATTGCATGTATACTATGTAAACTAAATGTATATATTTGGACAAAGATGGTGTTCAATCAAATAAAGAAAACAGAAACAAAGTAATATATGTATAAAAATTAATTTATGACAGAATGAAAGAGGGATAGAAGAGGAACTATTCAATAAATTGTGTTAGAACAACATAAAGACAAAATTGATTCCAGGTAAATAAAAAACTTATAGGTGAAAGGTGAAACTGTTAAATTTTTAGAAGATAACTTAGAATTAAGTTTTTCTGGCTTCAGAACAAGAAATAACTTTTTTATTTTTCTTTTTATTTATTTTTTTTTTGAAAGAAAGAAAGAGTGAAAGAAAGAAAAAAAAAGAATGTAAGAGAGAAAGAAAGAGGAAGAGAAAGAGGGAGAGAGAACAGGATTCTTGTTCTATTGCCCAGGCTAGAATGCAGTCTAAAAATGGGTATTAAAAACCTCTTTTATGC
>CAUYLG010020828.1:0-42306 GCA_963573385.1 Cacajao melanocephalus
CACAAGGAATATAAAAAATTAGGGACACAGTGGTTCATGCCTATAATCCCAGCACTTTGGGAGGCCAAGGCGGGCGGGTCACGAGGTCAAGAGATGGAGACCATCCTGGCCAACACAGTGAAACCCCGTCTCTACTAAAAATACAAAAAAATTAGCCAGGCGTGGTGGCATGCCCCTGTGGTTCTAGCTACTCAGGAGGCTGAGGCAGAATTGCTTGAACCCAGGAGGCGGAGGTTGCAGTGAGCCGAGATTGGGCCACTGCACTCCAGCCTGGTGACAGAGCAAGACTCTGTCTCAAAAAAAAAAAATTAGGGACCTTGAAATAAAGACTTATTTACTAATTTAACATTTGTTTTAAACTATAGATCAGAAGAGTTTGAAAGGTTGAATACCCTTTCTAAAAAAGGAAACGTTCCTCCAGAAAAAGCAATGACACATATATATTTTCACCAACCGCCAGTGAAGCCGAAGCTTCAGAAGGTGAAGGTACGGTGGGCCTTGTCCTCAGTGTGATGAAGGGGTGACAGAGCAGCAGAGTAACTGATTTCCCTATTGATTTGGTCTCTTAGGAAATTGAGTACCAGAACCTGAGATTTCCAGTAGATTTATCGAATCCGTTTGCTGTGGCAACTGTTTTAAACCAAGAACCAGGAAAACTGAAGATTAAAGAATTAAGAGAAGGTAACCAGTTGACTGGCCATAAAGCAGCCCCTGAGCAGAATATGAAAGAGTTATTGCTTGTCATATTGCTTACCTACAAACAACAAAATTCAGTTAGACTGCTGTTATGCCTCACCATTAGAAATGTGTTTTTCTTTCTGCAAATGATTCCAATTTGATTATTGGTATAAACATTGTCTGCTCCTGCCTTCAGTTTTGGATCAAGGCACTGAAATTTCAAAAACAAGACAGATGAAGGAGGCACTCTTTGAACAGAAAGTCAGACAGGACATTCACGAGGAGATGGAAAATCATCTTAAGTGGTAAATATTGAGCAATTATATGTATCAAGTGACAGTACAGTTGTTCTTAGATGATATTTTATAAATGAGAGACAGTGAAATGTAATAACCTTTTAGGTACTTTGGAGAATTTGATGATTGTTTCTCTGCCAGTGGTCCTTCTATTTCAGTAGGAAGTTTCTGTTACGAATAAATACGTGTGACCAAACCACGCTCTTTCCTAAATGTGACCAGACAGCGGCAGGACCGGAGTAAATTGTGGGAGATGCTCCCTGGTCCTGCTGGTTGCTGCTGCCAGCACCCCCTCACCCCAGGACAGATCCGGGTGGCTTGGACACCCCAAATCTCACCCCCATCACCCTCCACCTCCCCAGGTGCTCCTGTGCCTTGGGCTGTGTGCCCCAGAGGCCTTCTGGGTAACCCAGTAGGGTAAGGCTCTGGGGTGCTCCTATTGGAGGCTTTAAAACTCAGATGTGAGAATTCTTATGCTTCTCTGCCCAAATTAGAACATTTTTCCAATCATTTTTTACCAGATCAGACCAAGCTTATGCATGTGTACAGATTTAGCTGAAAAGTAAACTCTTTTTTTTGAGAAAGGGTGTCACTCTGTCAACCCAGCTGGAGTGCAGTGTCACATCATGGCCAGCTGCAGCCCCAGCCTCCCAGCCTCAAGTGATCTTCCCACTTCAGCCTCCCAAGTAGCAGGGAGCACAGGTGCATGCCACCATGCCTGGCTAATTTTTTTTTTTAGAGATAGGGTCTCACTATGTTGTCCAGGTGCGACCCAAACCCCTGGGCTCAAGTGATCCTCCTGTCTTGACCTCCCAAAGTGCTGAGATTATAGGTATGAGCCACCATGCCTGATCTAAAGTAAACTGGTCTAAAAAAAAAAAAAAGACTATTGGAGAGTTCATTGAGAGGCTGCCTACTCCATGACCCAGCCTCCACCCTTCCTGACGCATGAGAACATGCCCTCAGCTGGAGCCCTCTGAAGTTGCCCACTGGGTTGCTCCCCTATCTCTGGGGGAGTGGCCCTTGTTTCCATCAGAAATCGCTTCTGCTTCAGCTTAAGTCTATAGTTACGGCCCCTCCTCAGTTAATGGGAAGTACTCCAGGGAACTGAAAATTTTATGTTTAAAAATACCTTGTCCATATTATGAAAAACAGGTAGGTCATCATTGTAGGAAACCTGAAAACATGGATTTTTGACATATAGAGAAGGAAAAAAGTCACAGTGATGCCATGACTCAGCAATGATCAGTGACCACTGTCAGCACTGGTGTTTTTGTTCTTTCTATGCATCTCTGTTTCAGACTTGAAGTAAGTAGTCCAATTCTTCAACACAGCATCCCAAATCCTATTCTGAATGCTGTGTTGTTCCTTTAATATTTTTCCCAACTTTTTATATTGAAAGATCTTAAACCCACATACACGACCTCGGTTCACTAACTGTTCACATTATGACACATGCACTTCCCTTACGCCTCGTACATGCACACATACACTCACATGCACCTTTTCCCCCCTGAGCCATTTACAAATAAATTGCAGACATCGGGCAGCTTCACCCCAAAATACTTCAGCATGTAGCTACTGAGAACAAAGACATTCTCCAACATTACTATAATCACTTCCAATGGATTTCACACTGATACAATAATATTATCTAATAATCAGTCTATAGGCAAATTTAGCTAGTTGTTCCAAAATGTACTTTCCACCTGGTCTTTTTAAAATATTTATTTTAAATATTTAAAGTTTTTAAAATATTTATTTTAAATTTTATATAAATAAAGTAGAGACAGGGTGTCGCCATGTTGCCCAGGCTGGTCTCAAACTCCCGGCCTCAAGCGATCCACCACCCCTGGCCTCCAAATTGCTGGGATTACATGCATGAGCCACCAAGCCCAGCCTATACCTGCTTTGTTTTTGTTTTTGTTTTTGTTTTTGGAGAGAGGTATCTAGGGTCCAAAGATCATACCATTTGTATTTAGTTTTCATGTCCGTTTAGTCTCCTCTAACCTAAAACAGTTCTCCAGAACATCCCTCCACCTCCACTTTAAAAATCATAACTATCATAACTATTATTTATTTAAGACATGTGCTGGGTCTTGTGGTGACTACATTGCATATTAGTTTCTTTACATCGTGATAGAATTCCTCATTTTAACCAGTTTAAAATATATAGTGCAGAGATTTTTAGCAAATCCACAATGTTGCATGACCACCACCACTACCCAATTCCAGAACATTGGCATCAGTAGAAAAAGAAACCCCATACCCATTATCAGTCACTCCCCATTCCCCACTCCCTGGAGCTCCTGGCAACCACTAATCTACTTTCAGTCTCTATGGATTTGCCCACTCTGGACATTTCGCATAAAGGGAATCACATAATACATGGTCTTTTGTGACTGGCTTCTTCCACTTAACATGTTTTTAAGATTCGTCCACATCACAGCATGTGTTAGTACTGCATTCCTTTTTACGGCTGAATAACATCCCATTGAATGGATGTGCAACATTTTGCTTATTCATTCATCTGTTAGTGGATATTTCAGTAGTTCCCACTTTTTGACTATTGTGAATAATGCTGCTATGAACATTTATATGCACTTTTCTATGTGACCATATCTTTTCAGTTCTCTTAGGTATATATCTAGGAGTGCAATTGCTGGGTCATATGGTAACTCTATGTTTAACTTTTGGTGGCACCACCAAACTGTTTTCTGTGGTGCCTGAACCATTTTACATTCCCGCCAGCAACATCCGAGGGTTACGGTTTCTCCACTAACTCATCAATACCTGTTATTTTCCATTATCATCATCATCATCATCATCATCATTGCCATCCCAGTGTGTGTAAAGGAGTGTATTGTTGTGGCTTTGATTTGTATTTCCTTAATGACTTAGGAGGTTGAGCATCCAGATGTTGTTTCTCATAAATATTTAAAATAAGCTTGACTTTGTAGAACACATTCTTCTTCTTCGTTACGTTGCTGAAGCCTCTGTAACTTCTCTCTCCCATGTGTTCTCTCTCAAGCATCTCAGTGTTCCTTTTCAGTTGTGGAATAGGGTGAAGATGTTCCACCCTAAAGTTCACTCTGGTGTTCTGATGGGTTCTGGACACTGTTTTTTTTTCTTCCCCAGGCAGGTGCACCTTGGTAAAGATCCTATGTCTTTTAAACTTAAAAAAGAGCTTACTGAGGAGTGGCAAAGAGCATGCGCCAAATATAAGGTCAGAGTTACTGCTAATTTGCTATCTTTTGTTTCACTAGATGTTTTTAAATTCCTACTATATGCAAGATGTCAGGTGGAAGAAAACCCACAGTTAAACTGGGAATGGGAAAGGCTGATGACAAGTAAATTGTCAACCGTAAATCAGGACTGGCTATAAATGTCACCAGAGACCTATACTAAGTATTGCAAGGATTCAGAAGCCAGAGAGGAGAGAGAACTCATCTGATTGGAATGCTTCCTGAGAGACATCATATAAGTTTTTGAAAAATAGCAAAGAGGACAAAGGCATTCTCATGGAGGCAATGGCTCAAAGTCGAGCTGGAATTTTGAGCTGGGGTCCCCTGTCCCATGATCTCCAGAACATGAAGACAAAAGAGACCCAAAGTTGGTAACCAGGAGCCACATCAGAGACAGATGCAAATGACAGTCCCAAGTCAGAGATCCTCAAAGGGGCTATGCAGAAAAAGGGAAACTGGGCTGAGGGGCATGGGGCCACACCTGGGGTGCCAAGGTAGCACCTGTAGGTTCAGGGATGTGCACTGTGGGACTATGCAACACCCATGGCTTCACCATGCTTTGAAGATGGTTGTTACCTACACAGCAAGTGCAGAGAACACTGAGGACAAGTCCATAGTGGCTAAAACACAGGATATGCATAAACCAGAGGAGACGGGAGTTGGCTGGCGCTCTGTGTCTCAATTTAATTGGTAGGACTTACAGAATGATCACATATTGTATTAGTTGGCTCAGGCTGCCGTAAAAGTATCACACAGACTGTGCGACTTAAAACAACAGAACTTTATTTTCTCATAGATCCAAGATCCAGCATGGTCGATTCCTTCCGAGAGCCATGAGTGAAGGATCTGTTCCAGACCTCTCTCCTTGGCTTGTCAGTGGCCACCTTCTCCTCACATCTTCATGCAGTCTTCCTCTGTGTCTGTCCTTATCTCCTCTGTTGTAAGGACACCAGTCATACTGGATTAAGACTCACTCTAACAGCCTCATTTTAACTTGGTCACTTCTTTAAAGACTCCATTTCTAAATACCATCACATGCTGAGTTCTGGGGATGAAGGCTTCAACATAAGAATTTTGTCGGAACGCAATTCAACCCGTAACACAGATATTTGAGCTAGGGAATGTGAGGTTCATGTCGACTGACTTCACAGCAGTGGGTGGGAGGGATTGAGGAAAAGCGTTTCTTGTTAGATATGAACATGTTTCTTGTAGAGAATATACTTCTCTTTCTAGATTTGGAGTCCACCTAGATATTTAAATAAATTTAAATATTTTTTCTTATTTTTCTTTATTTTTCATAAGACAAAAGAATATAAAATCATTACATTGGTAAATCTTTGCATTTAGAAAAAGCACGTACTAAATTGGCATTTAAATTTAGTTCTGCATGTTCAGATTCTTTACACGCTCTCTTAAAAACAAAATCTCAAGTATTTTCCGTCAACCCCACAATGGAATGCTGTTTTCTAACCTTTTTAAAGATGAAGTTGGCGCAGACATCCCCAGATCAATCATTGTGGGCATTGAGGCTGTGGTTGCAGGCAGTGACAGCCAAGGAGCAGTCCCATCCTTAGCATGGCTCCTGGGACGAGGAGGAGGAGCAGGCAGCCCAGACGCCCTGGAATATGGGAGACCAAGCATCTCAGGGATCCCATTCTGTGCGTCCAGGGGATTTCATCTGAGAGCTGAGTCCTGGCAGGTGACACAGTGGCAAGGAACTCCTGGAGGCCCCAGGCACATGGTGGAAACAAAGGGAAGAAATGGTGGGGGAAGGAGGGAGTTGGCCTCAGAATGGCACAGCCCTCAAGGATGATGAGCTTTTACTCATCGTCAAATAAGCAATGTCTTAATAAAGTTATAGTAAGTCTCCCTTGTCATCATTCTAGCTAATGACCTATTTGCCAGTCCTTTCTTTAAATTGCCTATTTTATTTTACTCTTAATGCTGGTGAGGGTCTGGGGCTCCCCATGAAATCTCTACTTTTAACTTCATGTGCACAGTCTCAAACTCAACTTCCCAATATGTGCCAATCAGAGCCAGGCAGCTCACCACCCTGGTGACAATAACACACCGCTCTTATTTCTGAATAGGGTATTAATGATAATCAGAATAGTTTTTTTCCAAATAAGTCTTTAAAAATGATTATAAGCAGTGTTCTTAAGAGCCAAGCTGGTTTTTGAAGTTACCCAACAAACAAAGAATAGAACACACAGATAAGCAAAAACTAATACCATCTGTGGAATATGCAAGTCCCCTTTCCCGTGTGGGCAGGCATGTATAGACACTGACCCCAGCCCAGCCAGCCTACCCTAGGAGTCACTGTTGGATCCTGGGAATAAGAAAAAGAACCTAGGCACCATCAGGGAAGCAGGCAGGTGAGGCAAGGGGAGCAGCCTGGGGTCACTCACATCCGGGGAGCCACAGGTCGTTTTCTGGCCCAGGAAGACCTGTCAGCTTCCACTACCCAGGAGAAGGGAGGAATCCCCACATTCCTTCCTTAAAACCTGATGCCTGAATAATCAACTGTGAGGAGCTTAAAACTTTACTGGGACATTAAATGTCTTTTTGATGAAATCTGTATACTGCCATAGTTACACAGTATATGTAAAATTCTTTCTATGAATGTTAAGTGTCTTGAAAATAATTTCCAAAGGCACTATCTTTTAGTTATAAAAGAAGGTATCGAGTGTGCTTCAATCAGAGTTCCCTGTGTTTAAACAGTGTGATCATAGTGATCTTTTTTACCTACTTGTGTTTCATCACTTTCAATGGGAACGTCATGGTTGGATTTGGTCAATTGCTTAATGGGTTTCTACAAGTTTTAAAGACAAAGTTTTATGCATTTGTATTCAACTTAAATTATTTTGATGATTAAAAACCCAGCTAGATAGAGGAGATCCTATTTTGGATGAGGAATTTCAGCGACTTAAAACAGAAGTTAGCCAGAAACGGGTCATTCGCAATCAAGAAGAGGTGGGTAACTTTCCTTTATTTAGAATCTGATTATTGGCAGCTCTTTAAATGCTTATTTTTTTAATGCTAAACAATTTTATAGAAATCCTTTACCAAGAGATATTTAATACTTTTTAATTTGCATACATTTCAAAGGGTTTTTTACCATGTTTTTGCAAGTAAACCATCAAAACTTGTAATTCGTGTTTCTCTTGAAATGAACAGCATTACATACTTTGGCCACTCCTTTTCATCCCTCTACTTTCTCATTTTGGGTCTCCTTTTTTGTTTCCCTTCATTCTCTAAGCCCCTGTCCGCAGGTCCTCAAGGTGGGTCCCTGGGTCTCTCTTCATTGTCCCCCATCCCTTGGTAGAAAGGATACAAAATCAGAAGTAAGAAACCAGAGTTCTAGTTCCAGCTCTATGACAGATAGGGGACCTTGGCAAGCCTCTTGACTGTGGTGCCTTAGTGTGCTCAAATGTAAAATGAATACAGTGGTCCCATCCACCTGATTATCTCTGTCTTGTAATACTAGTTCGTTTTCACACTGCTATGAAGAAATACCCAAGGCTTGCTAATTTATAAAGGAAAGGGGCTTAATTGACTCACAGTTCTGAATGACTGGAGAGGCCTCAGGAATCTTATAATCATGGCAGAAGAGGACATTCTTCTTTACATGGTGGCAGGAATGAGAAGAATAAAAACCAACCAACCCAAGAAGGAAGCCTCTTATAAAACCATTAGGTCTTGTGAAAACTAACTCACTATCATGAGAACAGGAGATAGTGAGTTAGTGAGTTAGTTTTCACAAGATCTAATGGTTTTATAAGATGATTCAATTATCTCCACCTAGTCCCTCCCATGACATGTGGGCATTATGGGAACTACAATTCAAGATGAGATTTGGGTGGGGACATAGCCAAACCATCATTCCACCCCTGGACCTTCCCAAATCTCATGTCTTCGCAATTCAAAACACAATTATGCCCTTCCATGGGGGTCACATGGGGATTATGGAAACTACAATTCAAGATGAGATTTGGTTGGGGACATAGCCAAACCATATCATTCCACCACTAGTCCTTCAAATCTCATGTCCTCGCAGTTCAAAATACAATCATGTTATTCCAGCAGTCCCCCAAAGTCTTAACTTATTCCAGCATTAACTCAGCCTCAGTCCAAAGTTTATCTGAGACAAAGCAAGTCCCTTCAACCTATGAGCCTGTAAAATCAAAAGCAAGTTAGTTACTTCCTAGATACAATGGGGGTACAGGCAATGGGTAAATATACCCATTCCAAATGGGAGAAATTGGCCAAAACAAAGGGGCTACAGGCCCCATGCAAGTCAGAAATTCAAGAGGGCAGTCATTAAACCTTAAAGATCCAAAATGATCTCCTTTGACTTCATGTCTCACATCCAGGTCAGGTGGGCTCCCATAGCCTTGGGCTCCTTTTCTCCTGTGGCTTTGCAGGGTATAGCCTCCCTCCCAGCTACTTTCTCAGGCTGGCATTGACTATCTGTGGCTTTTCCAGGTGCACAGTGCAAGCTGTCAGTGGATCTACCATTCTGGGGTCTGGAGGGTGGCAACCCTCTTCTCACAGCTCCACTAGGCAGTGCCCCAGTGGGGACTCTGTGTCGGGGGTCCAACCCTACATTTCCCTTTGTATTTTCTAGTAGAGGTTCTCCATGAGGGCTTCACCCCTGCAGTGAATTTCTGCCTGGACATCCAAGTGTTTCCATACATCCTCAGAAATTTAGGCAGAGTTTCCCAAACCTCACTTCTGGACTTCTGTGCACCCACAGGCTCAACACCATGTGGAAGCTGCCAAAGCTTGAGGCTTTCACCCTCTGCAGCCATGGCCTGAGCTGTACATTGGCCCCTTTTAGCTATGGCTGGGCCACAGGGCACTGAGTCCCAAGACTGCACAAAGTAGCAAGGCCCTGGGTCTGGCCCACAAAACCATTTTTTCCTCTTAGGTCTCCAGACCTATAATGGGACAGTCTGGTGTGAAGACTTCTGACATGCCCTGGAGACATTTTTCCCATTGTCTTGGCGATTAACATTGGCTTCTCATTACTTATGCAAATTTCTGCTGCTGGCTTGAATTTCTTCTCAGAAAATGGGATTTTTTTTAATATCACATTATCAGGCTACAAATTTTTCAAACTTTTATGTTTTGCTTCCCTTTTAAGCATAAGTTCCAATTCCAAACCATATCTTGTGAATACATAAAACTGAATGCTTTTGACAGTACCCAAGTCATATCTTGAACACTTTGCTATTTAGAAACTGCCAGATACCCTAAATCATCTCTCTCAAGTTCAAAGTTCCACAGATATCTAGGGCAGGAACAAAATGCCCCCAGTCTCTTTGCTAAAACAAAGCAAGAGTCACCTTCATTCTAGCTCCCAGTGAGTTCCTCATCTTCACCTGAGACCACCTCAGTCTAGACTTTATTGTCCATATCACTATCAGCATTTTGGGCAAAACCATTCAACAAGTCTCTAGGAAGTTCCAAAGTTTCTCACATTTTCCTGTCTTCGTCTGAGCCCTGCAAACTGTACCGACCACCTCTGCCTGTTACCTAGTTCCAACGTTGCTTCCACATTTTTTAGTATCTTTATAGCAGCAGCCCACTCCTGGTACCAATTTACTGTATTACTTTGTTTTTACTCTGTTATGATGAAATATCTAAGGCTGGGTAATTTATAAAGGAAAGAGGTTTAATTGACTCACAGTTCCACGTGGCTGGAAAGGCCTCAGGAAACTTATAGCAGAAAGGGATGCAAACACATCCTTCTTCATATGGCTGCAGGAGTGAGAAGAATGAGAACCGAGCAAAGGGAGAAGCCCCTTACAAAAACCATCAGATCTCTTGAGAACTAACTCACTATAATGAGAAAAGAATGGGGGAAACTGCCCCCATGATTCAATTATCTCTAGTCCCTCTCACAACACATGTTGATTATGAGAACTACAATTCAAGATGAGATTTGGGTGGGGACACGGCCAAACCATATCACTTGTTTAAACCCTAACTTTTCATTTTAACAATGAAAAAATTACTTCTAATCTCCCACCTCCATCATTCTCACTTTTCTCTGCTGGTTTTGCCATATCAGAATTATTTTTACCTCATTTATCCCTACCCTCCTCCTCACCACATTTCTTTTGGCCACAAAATCTTGCCAATAGCTCTTTCATGGGCCATACCAGAGTCCAACCTTCAGGTATCCCCCATGACTAATCCAACAGGATTTTCTGTCTGTATACCTCCTCTTTTCTCTCCTCTGCAGCTCATGGCATATGCCAAAGTAAGACTGATTCCCTTCTGATGGCTTTTTTATATCATTTCCTTATTCAAAAACCTACAGAGCCTGAACCTCAGGCTCTGGCCAGCCTCACTATACCCTCAGGCTCTCTTTCCTTCTTATTCATTTACTAATTTAGACACAATGGTGCCCAGGACATGCAGGCACATGTGGGACAATATATGTGTCAGCACCAGGCATGCAGGGCTGAGTAAAGCAGTCCTTCTTCCCAGCCATGGGATCTCATAGCCCACACCTCTCAATTCTGGATGCACTGCCAGCACCACCACGTGGGATTGGTGACTTTATTATTTCTCAAAGTCACATGTGTTTGCTTAAGCCTTCCTAACTAAACTGTAAGTTTCTTAAAACCCTAATCTTATCTTCCACTTTTGGCCTCCAACTCAAGAAGTGTTCCTTATAATGCTGTGTACACTAAAAGTGCTTCATAAATAAATGCTCACTAAGCAATACAATGAATAAATAATTTGGGATCAAACTCTAAAAGCTTTTATTAAAAGTTTATGACAGGAGTTAAAATTTAAATGTAAAATGTGCCTATATTTTATATTCACAGAAAATCAAAGAATTTCATCCTAATTTTGATCCACTCATTAATAACACTTGGCTCAGCAGATCCAGGGCACAAAGACGGTTTCAACAAGTAGCACGCAAGGTAAGTCTCAGCACCAGCTGGAAATGTTGATTTGTTTGCTCATCAGCATAAGGAAATCAAGTAATGGTGGTTTGATAAGAGTTTATTGAGATACAATTTACATGCCATAAAATTCACCCTTGTAAAGTGTACAGTTCAATCATTTTTAGTATATTTATAGAGCTTGGCAGCCGTCACCCCTGTCTAATTTTAGAACATTTTTATCATCTCAAAAGGAAATTTGGTGCCCATTTTCAGGCACTCCCCATACCCTCCTCCCCACAGTCCCTGGCAACCAATAATTTACTTTCTGTCTCTATGGATTTGCCTTTTCTGGGCATTTCACATAAATGGAATCATACAATATGCAGCCTTTTAAAAATTCAAGTTTTAAATCTATAATTGACACATAATATTTGTACATATTTATGGGGCACAGTGTGGTGTTTCAATGCATGTGTACATTGTATAAGGATCAAATCAAGATAATTATATCCATCACCTTAAACATTCAATACATGGCTTTTGGTAACTGCTTCTTTCATATAACTTATCTCCTAGGCTTGTACATGTTTTAGCGTGTATCAATACTTCATTCCTTTTTATGGCTGAATAATATTCCATTGCATGGATAGACGATATTTTCTTTATCCATTCATCAGTTGATGAAAGTTTCAGTTGTTTTCACCATTTGGCTATTATGAGTAACAATGGGATATTGATTGGTTACTTCTAGGGAGAACAATGGAGAATGTCTGAGAGATCATGCCTCTAGCATCCAGGCTAATGCCTACCTTTCAGAGGTGTCATCTCCTTCTGTGGCTTCCCCACCTCATACTGGTCCTCCAGTGGCTTCCTGCTAACAGGATAAAATGAAGACTTCTGATCCTCTCATACCAGTAAAGGGTGTCATGTGAGCCCTGGTCTGGCTGCAGCCACACCTCTCTAGCTGTCCTTGTCCTTTCATTGTCCCTGTCTGGTCTGCCACACAAGTCATGCTCATTCTCTGCTACTATCCTGTGAATCTGCTCTCAGCTCTGACTGCAGTGCCTCCCAGCTCTGCTCCATGGGCCCGCACCTGTCCTTGAGCCAGCCTGAGTCCACTTTTCCTGCAAGAGGCTGTCCTTGCACGCTTTAGTACTTAGGGATCTCCCTGGTGCCGTGTGCTTTGTATGCTGCCTGTAAGTATCTCATCTCTGTCACTCGTGTGTGGTTTCCCTGGCGGGCAGGGCCACACCTGAAGCCAAGGAGAGCAGTGGATAAAGCCTGGGCTGTGGAGCAGACTGCCTGCACTAATTCCTGGTGCTGCCTCCTTCCACTTTCTGATCCTGCGCAAGTTACATAACTACAGTGCCTTAATTTCCTCACCTGAATGTGGAGGAGAATAATGAGACCTGTCTCACAGGGTTGTTTTGAGGATCAAACGAATGAATATGTTTAAGAGACTCCAGATGTTTGTGTTACAGCTTATCTTTCAGGCAGTCTTCTCAGCCTGGACTGGCAACAGTCTAGGTAGAAGGAGGCAGAGCTCACTGCCCTAGGGACCTACTCACCAGCCTCCAAGGCCCCGTGTCCCTCACTTACCCACCAGCTTCCAAGGCCCAAGAGCCAGTGTCCCTGGTGAGGCTTTCCCTGGGTGGTCTCTGCATATGTGCAAGCAGGGACCACCACAACACGCTCAGGGCAGGGAGGACAGTGGTAAGAGGCAGCACAAAGCTGTGCTCCCAGGGAGGAAAGCACGGCCATTGACGATAGGCAACAGCAAGAGACTGGCCAGGCTGGCTTGTTCCTAATGGGACCACCTTGGTCCTTCTGCATCGAGCCCTCCCTCCAGAAAAAGGGTGTCAGCAATGATGGACTTTGTTCTGAGTGATGGCTCAGCCTGTTCCTCACATGCCACAGCAAGGCCTGTCTGTTCTATGTGCCAACGTGTCCCCAGCCTGACGCCTTACCTAATCTCCTCAACTGCAGCCACAGACCAGGCCCCACCATCTCTCGCCTGGACCATGGCCACAGGTCTCCCTACATTTAATGCCACATGGCAGCCAGAGTTGTATTTGCAGAGCTAAAAGATGACAGTGCCTCTCCCCTACTGAAACCCTCCAAAGATGTTCTGTAACAGTTACAATAAAATACACAATTTTTATCAATGCTACCAGACCACATGGATTTCTCTCTGTCCCTTAAACATGTCTCCTTTGTTCCGGCATCAGGACCTCTGTACTGGCTGTCTCCTCTGCTGAGAACTCTCTTGCCAACATCTTTCCATTGTTGTCCTGTCATCATTCAAGCTTGGCAGAGGCCATCCCTCATTATCCTTGCATAAGAGAGCCGGCCAGTCATGGCCTCAAGCACTTACCCTCTTATTTTGTTCAGGGTATTTATCATGGTTTTTTGCCTTGGTGTTTACTGTCATCCCACTCTGCCCCCGACACACACTTGGAATATCAGCTCTGTGTGAACATTTATTTGCACCTCACTGTATCTCCAGTGCCTTGTACAGGACAGGGCACTGAGCAGCCACTTTCTAATATATGTTAAATGAAAGAGTCGTTTACAGAATAGAAAACAACGTAAGTTGTGGAATAAACAATCCCCTCAGCTCTGGGCTCAGGTAGCATTCAGCCTCAGCTCTGGGCTCAGGTAGCATTCACCTGCAGCAGCATCTGCTCTGAAGGCAAAGCTCAGAGGTGTGTAGTTAGCATTGCCCGTAACCCACAGTGCTGTTGCTGCAGAATCACCTACGCCGTTTGTCCTTCAACTCTGAAAATAGCACAGTGGTAGCATTACTATTCAGATATATCCAGAAGAAAGAACATAGAACCAGTCATCCTTTCCACACTGGAAATAGGAGAAAATCAAGGCTCATAAATTGGGTGGGACAAGGCCAGATGACACATTGGTCTTTTTTGTAATCAGGCAGGTCAGTGTTGCTCAGACCTTGAAGTCCCTGTGGCCGCAGACTAGAGAGAGCAGCATGCCATGCTGCCTGTGAGTTCTGACTTACAGTGGCCATCTCAGCTCTTAGTGTGATTGGGTAAACTGAATTAGGTTGAATATCAAAATGAGCATGTGCTGATTAATAATCTGAAATCATTATTCGCTCCAATTTCAGGTCATGATTCAGGGACGATTATTCAATATGCTGAGTGCTGTTCGTGAAATGGACAAAGAGAGTGTCCTGAGAAAGATCGGCCAAGCAAAACAATCAATGGCACAAGGTGAAGTATGGCTGCAAAGCACAGCGATGCCAAGACTGATCGTGCCTCTGAGTGTGAACTCTCCTTAGAATGAAGTTAGCTCTATGCAAATACAAAATTTTCACCAGCACATGTATTAGTTTCCTATCCCTGCTATAACAAATCACTTGTGCCCTCTGCTTTTTCTTGTCACCAGAGACTAGGGTAGTTATGATTTACACTTGCTGATTGACTGGTTGAGCCTGGTATTTTCTCAACCTAGCATTTGCACATTGAGCCTTTTAAACTTAATGGCTTAAAACAACACAAATTTATCATCTCACAGTTCTAGAGGTCAGAAGTCTAAAATCAAGGTGTTGGGAGGGCTGAGCTCTCCCCTGGGGGCTTCAGGGGAGCCCATGTCCTTGCCTTTTCCAGCTCCTGGCATTCACCTGCATTCCTTGTCTCATGGCCCCTTCCCCACGTGACCTCTTGCTTCTGTCCTCACATTTCCTTATGTGATTCTCACCTGCCCCCCCATTTCTTCTTATGCAGACTGTGATTAGATAAGGCCCACCTGTCTGGTGCAGAATAATCCCCCATCACAGAGCCCATCTGCAGAATGCCTTTTTACCATGGAACGTAACACATTCACAGGCTTCTGGGAATGGGATGTAGACACCTCTGAGTGCCATTATTCAGCCTATCTCATGATATAAAGTGAATCTCCATGCCAGGTTTGGCTGAAATATCTACCCAGTTGATAATGAACAAGGTCACCTGACCCCAAATCAAGTTGTAATGTCTTTGAAGTTTGGCTGTGGCTCGACCTCTTGTTTTGTGCCCTCTGCTTCCTCTTGTCACCAGAGACTAGGGTAGTCATCATTTATGCTTGCTGAGGGACCAGCTGAATTTGGTATTTTCTCAACCTAGAATTTGCACATTAAGCCTTTTAATCTTGTATTGTCTTTGCTACTTACGGAAATTTCCATGCTGGCCCCCGTGGCCACCATAGCTCATGCCAGTAATCCCAACACTTTGGGAGTCCAAGGTGGGAGGATCACTTGAGCCCAGGAGTTCCAGACAAGCCTAGGCAACATAGTGAGACCCCTGGATAATTAAAAATTATCCAGGACAAGTGGCATATGCCTGTAGTCCCAGCTACTCAGGAAGCTGAGGTGGGAGGACCAGTTAAGCCCAGGAGTTCAAGGTTACAGTAAGCTATGATCGCACCACTGCACTCAAGCCCAGGTGATAGAGCAAGACCCTGTCTCTCAAAAAACAAAGAAACAAAAAAAAAAGCAAAGGAATTCCAATCCTCTGATGCCCAGCTTGGCTAGGACTATTGGAGACCCACTCTTGGCAGCTTCTGGGACCCAAACACCACATCACCATCTTCTCCCAATACATGTATTCTCACCCACAGTTTGTATGTCAGCCCTCAAGCAGCCCTGATCTTTCCAGACCTTTCCTCCCTTCCTGGCCTGAGCCTCAGAGCCTGGTTCAGGCTTCACCACCCTCACTGGGCAGCAACCACACCCCCATCTGCTGCTCCACTGAGACCCAAATGTGTATTTTGTTTTTCAAAACATTGTATAACATAATAATAATTCTCTTTCTTCATCCTGTATTATTTTTTATCTCTGGTGTTGAAGTTTCTAATAAAGAAACTTTTTTTTTCCTAAAAAAATGTAAAATTCACCTATGAATTGTGTAGGGATGTATAGAGAATGTATTCATTTACTTCTTTAACCTTTTTCTTTGCTTAATTCATCAGAGATATTTTAATGATGAATTATAATTTTTTGGAAATAAAAGTAAAATCTTTTTAACTGGAAAAGAGGTTGAGGTAAGGAACCAAGGGAACACTAAAAGTGGAAATATTTAAACACGCAAACACCAACTAATTGGTATATGGCAAATATGCAAATACAGATGGTGATTTCCCATAAAAATACCTTTAGTACCCCCTAAAAGTGCTGGGGTTTTTTTCCCATAGAGACAAATTTCTTCAAATTCTTCCTGCGGCGAATCAGTCAGGACGATTATACCACCCGGTTCTCTGTGTCACCAGAGGAGGTGCTGCCCTTCGCTTTCCCAGACTGCAGTCCGCCCCAGGACTCCAACGAGTTGGTAGGTGCTATCAGGCTTAGTGGCGGGAAGTGGGCAGGACCGTGGTCGTGTTGGGCAGATACAAGGCAAGCCCTACTTCAGTCTCAATCCCTTCACCTCCTCCCTAAGGCTCCAAAGGAAGACCAGGAAAGTACGACCAGTGGGAAACCAGGGATCATCTCTTGCCATCTGCCTTACTCCTGATATACCTGCACAGAGCTCCCTTGTAACCTGGGCCGGATCCTTCCCAACCCGAAATCCAACATGAGCACTGAACCCTCCCCACCCCCGACCTAACTGCCCTGGAACTGGGTCTGAGTGCAGGTCAGAGAGAGGAACCAACAGGTCCCTAGCTGGCCCAGGGAGGCAGGCTCTGCTCAGCTGGGCCCTTCGGCTGCCTGGGCAGATGGTGGAAGTCAGGGAACAGAGAAAGGCAGCCCTCAAGTCTGGGTCTGACATCATAAGAAGGGACTGCAACCCCAGAAACTGACAATCTAACCCATCAGACTCACAATCCACTTCTCTTTCCTTCTCTTTCTCTCTGGGGGGTGTGTGTGTGTGTGTGTGTGTCTTTCTTGGGGTAGCAGGAGTTATAATAGCTCATCCTTCTTCCCTTATGGGCACAATGGTGCATGATTAAAATTAACTGCATATTGATAGTTAACCTTATGTTGCATTTACCATACGTTAAGCCAGTGTCTTAAGTCCTTCAAGTGTGTCACCTCATTTAATCTTCAACAAATCTACATGATAGGTTTACCATTTTACAGATGGGGAAACTGAAGCACGCATTCACATGGCCAGTAATAAAATGTTGCTCGAGTTCACATCATTAGTAATAAAAAGTATACTTAAATCAATATTGCACGTGCATGTGCAAAATATTCTGTTAATTTCAAAGGATAAACTTGTCATTCACATTCTAAAGTATTTGTTAAGCATTGCAGGTAATCTACTCGAGAATTATAGGACTGAATTTAGAAATTCCTTATGTTTTCTGCTTTTGATACTTGCGTGATTTAAAAGAGCAGAATAATTAGTTCCTAAGAAATAAAAAAAAACAGTGATTTTCAAGCAACAATAAATGTCTGACACTCGATAATTAATGGGGTGAAGAGGTTGATGGGATGGCAAGGGATCCTCACTATGCAGTGGAGCCCCCCTCATTATTTTTTAATAGTTTGAAGGCAGTATGTTTCATTTGATATTTTAGCTAGTGCTACAAAGACTTCTCTGCTGCTCAGGGTTGTTGAAAAATAGAGTGCTCAGCATTCCTGTCTATAAAAAAGAATCTATTAATTTATTTCATAAATACTGTGTTTCATCAGTTGTAACATGCTTTTTTTTTTTACATTTAGCATTTAGAAATTGGGAAATGGTATCATTGTGGCATATTAATGTTTCATCATATTAATTTAGTGATGGTGTATTAGATTAGGGGATATATGCTATTTTTGGAATGCCCATCATATTCAGGCACCATCCCGATCCTCTGGGTGTCTGAGGCAGACTACCATGCAGGAAGTGTATTTGGTAGTGCTTTGGGGGTTCACACCTGTGGAAGGCAAGCTGAGGGGACAGGATTGGGTGGAGACAGAAGTAGGACTGGAGTCCACCTCAACAAAGGCCTCAGCTGCACCCATGAAAACTCTGAAGCTAGCACAGGGTGAGAGGACACAGCATGTTTCCTGTGGCTTCAACCCACCATGGAAGTGAGCTGCCTGGGAGGAGCACTTGATCCTGACTGAGCAGCTCTCTTCAGATGACGCAGCTTCTGAAGAGGGCTCCCCTGCCCCGCAGAGGTGTTTCTGTCCCTAAACTCCTGGCAGCTGGGGGGCTGAGTCCTTCAAGCCTGAAGAAGCTTCTGGGTGACACACTGTAGTCTCCAGAACCGTAGAAAATAAAAAAGACTCACATCCACTAGGAACATGGAAGAGGGGGTGGCCAGGGCTGCCTTCCTGCCCTACAGATCAAGTGGCAACTGTGGGCAGGAGGAGTTGCTCTGAGAGTAGAAGTGGTCATTTAATATTTTGAAATGTAATGGAAACAAGCATAGCCACTCTTGCTCAGTGTTAAGTCTCTGTTCTTTTTTCTTCTTTCACATTTTAGGCTCCTGATGGCCTTGGACTGGTCCCAATTAAGTCTTCAGAAGTTCAAATCAAGCAGAGTTATTCCTTCTTCAATCTGCAGGTCAGACTTGTCACATAGAATTAACTGAGTTTCTTATTAAGTAAACAAAATATTCTTGAATTTGATTTGCTAGCATTTTATAGTTTTGCTTTATTATAGATTACACTATGTAGCACACTCTGCTGTTATTGCATGGCATACGGGAGGTACAGCAGATTCTTTTCTCATAGCATGGCTTATGCAAACCAGGATATCTATTCTGTGGATATACCTATATCATGCATATATGAAGCTATCTGAACTACATATATTAGAAACTTCAAGAAAAAATACAAGATAAAGTGAGCAAAAATTAGTCAGCCTTTCTTGAGGTATATGACCACTTCTGGTTTTGAAAATGAAAATATTTTGGTGTACTTCTACACTTAAGCCGTATGGTATGGTTGAGTAATCATGAACACTCACATGTGCTGAAACCCAGAACAGGGCTCAGGAGTTGCACTAAAGTCTGTCCAGTGCTAGTCCAAACTAACAACAGCCACAATTCGATGACTGCAACGTGGTGCTTGTCTTACTTTTACCACCAAGAAGCTCAGAAATGCTGTTGTTGAGAAGTAGATCCCACCAAATGGCAACCAGTTTCTAAGGATTTTCAATCTTCTTTCACCTCCAGGTTCCTCAACTGTACAAAATTAAGAGATATCAGCCGTTCTCTGTCCACAAGTCTTCAACAAGTTACAGACCTCAAAAGCTTGCCCGAGCCCTAAGGCAAGGAGCTGAGGTAACACATCCCCACTTTCCAGAATCACTCTCATCTTTTCCCTCTTATCCTGGCATAAAAACTAACGTGCTGCCTTTGGCCCTTCTTAGGATGAAGTTACCACCATCATAGCCCTTCCAAAACAGGACTCTACACCTCAGCTCTCTGACAAGACCTCAGTCTTGGGCATGAAACCACCTGAGGCCTTAGCCACATCCCTAGATTATGATCCACTGTATGTTTTTGTAAGTGACAACTGGCAGAAGCCTTGTTTTCTGTGTTCCTTTATTTCAGCAATTACTCTATACGAAACAGAGCATTCATTGAGAATATTTTTTTCTCGTTGGAATTTCAAGTGTTGAACAATATCTGACCTTTAAAATTGCTTGCCAGCCTTTATTTATTGGAGAATATCAATGATTGTGCCTTTTAGCAATTTCTGCACCTTTAAGGAAAATAATTGTATGATCTTTTCCAGACGTCTATACTGTGTACATATAGGCCAAAGAAGAAATTTAAAAAGAAATTGAGAATTATTTTTAAGTGAATGAAAATGAAAACAAACAAAAAAATCTGTGGGAAATTTGTAGCACTGCATATCTACGTTAGAAAAGATGAAAGGTTTCAAGTTAATGTCCTAAGCTACCCCATTATGAAACTAGAAAAAGGAGAGCAGATGAAAGCAAACTAAGCAAGAAAAAGAAATAATAAAGCTCAAATTGTAAGTCAGTTGAATAGACTGGGCGCAGTGGCTCAGTCCTATAATCCCAACACTTTGGGAGACCAAGGCCAGCGGATCACTTGAGGTCAGGAGTTCAAGAACAGCCTGGCCAACATGGCGAACCTCCATCTCTACTAAAAGTACAAAAAATTAGCCAGAAATGGTGGCGCACGCTTATAATCCCAGCTACTCGGGAGGCTGAGATGGGTGAATTGCTTGAACCCAGGAGGAAGAGGTTGCAGTGAGCTGAGATCACACCACTGCACTCCAGCCTGGGCAGCAGAGTAAGACTCCATCTCAACGAAAAGAAAATCAATGAAATAGAAAGCAGAAAAACAATAGAGAAAAACTGGTTCTTTGAGAAGATCAATAAAATGGGTAGACTTGTAACCTAGCTGATCAGGAAAAAATGCAAAAGGCACAAATTACAAATGTCAGGAATGAGAAAGGAGACATCACTACATATTCTACAGATTTTAAAAAGATAAGAAGTGAATATTTTGAAAAACTTCATGCCAGTAGATTTGATCACTTAAGTTAAATGTGCAAATTCATTAAAAGTCACAAACTGTGAAATATTATTTAAGAGGAGATAAATAGCCAAAATAGCTTTATATTTTTTAAAGAAATTGAATTTTTGGTTGAAAACTTTCCCACAAAGAAACATCCAGGCCCAGATGCCTTCACTAGGGAATTCTCCCAAATATTTAAGGAAGGAATAATGCAAAATCTACACAGGCTCTTCCAGAAAAAGGAAGAGATGAGGCTAATTCCCAAATCATTCTAGAGGCTAGTGTTACTCTGATACCAAAGCCAGAAGGAGACATTACAGGGGAAAAAAAAAAAAAAAAAGACCAATATCCTTCATGAACATAGAAGAAAATATTTGTAACAAAATTTTAATAAATCAAATCCATTGCTATATAGAAAGGGTAATATAGCATAACTAAATAGGGGCTTAAACCAAGAATACAAGATTAGCATTAAAAACTCACTGTAGTTTACATATAAGACACTAAAAAGGAAAAATATCTCAGTAGCAACAGAAAAATTATCTGACATCCATTCCTGATGAACACTGTCAGCAAGTTCAGGATAGAAGGGAACTTCTCAACCAAATAATGGTCATCTATTTGAAACCTAGAGCTAACATCAAACTGAGTAGTAAATGACTGAATACCTTCCTCCTAAGATCAAGAATAAGGCAAGGATGTCTGCTCTCACTAATTCTATTTAGGATTATAAGTATAGCCAATGTAACAAGACAAGAAAAATAAATAAAAGACACCCAGATTTGAAAATAAGACATAAAACTATTTTATTTACAAAAAAAAAATTATTGTCTATCTAGAAAATACAATTAAATCTACAAAAAAGAACTACTAAAACTAATAAGGGAATTTAACAAGATTGTAGGATGCAGAATCACCATATAAAAATCAATTATATTTCTATATACTAGCAACAAACATTCTGAAACTGAAGTTTCAAAAGCCATATCAATTAACAATAGCATCAAAACACATGAAATATTTAGAGATAAATATGACAGAAATGTATAAGACCAGTACACTGAAAATTATAAAACATTGCTGAGAGAACTCAAAGAAAACCTAAATAAATGGAGAAATAAACAGATTAATGGAACAAAATAGAGGATCCAGAAATATATTCATTCATACATTATGGTCAATTGATTTTTGACAAAGGGTCAGAGATAATTATTAGAGAAAAGATGATCTTTCAACAAATAGTGCCAGAACATTTGGATACTCATTTACCAAAAATAAAAATAAAAACTTCAATCAGTACCTCACACCATCTACATAAATTAATACAAAGTGAGTCATAGACCTAAATATAAAATCTGAAACTGTAAAACTACTAGAAAACACATAGAAAAGCTTTGTGATCTTTGATTAGATGAAGATTTCTTAGACAAAACACCAAAAAACCACAATCCATAAATGAAAAAAATATGGATTAATTGGACTTTGCCCAAATTAAGAATTTCTATTAATGTTAAGAAAATGAAAATATAAATCATAGACTTGGAGAAAATATTTGGAAATCACATATCTGGTAAGAACTTGTATCCAGAATATATAAGAAAGCTCTCAAAACTCACAAAGGAAACAGACAACAGAGTGAAAATGTGACTTACAGAATGACAGAAAATGTCAGCAAACTATATATTTGATAAGGAGTTAATATCCAAAGTATATAAGAAACCTCTACAACTCAATAGTTAAAAAAAAAAAAAAACCTGATAACTCAATTTTAAAAGTGGGCTAAAGACTTGAATAGGCATTTCTCTAAAAAAGACTTATAAATGGCCAACAGGTTTATCATCAGAGAAAAAAAAAATCAAAACCACAATGCGATATTACCTAACATCTGTCAAGAAGGCTGTTATCAAAAAAATAAAACACAATAAGTGTTGAGGAAGATGTAGAGAAATTGGAATCCTTACGCGCTGTTGGTGGAAATGCAAAATGATGCATCCACTGTAGAAAATAGTACAGAGGTTCCTCAAAAACTTAAATATAGAACTGCCATATGATCCAGCAATCAGCTGGATGTGGTGGCACATGCCTATAGTCCTAGCTACTTGGGAGGCCGAGGCAGGAGGATCCCTTGAGCCCTGGAGTTCAAGGTTGCAGTGAGCTATGATTTCATCACTGCACTCCTGCCTGGGCAACAGAGTAAGACCCTATCTCAAATAATAGTAATAATAATAACAATAATAATAATGTGATCCAGCAATCCCACTTCTGGATATGTTTCCAGAAGTATTAAAATCAGGGCCAGGCATGGTGGTTCATGCCTATAATCTCAATACTTTGGGAGGCCAAGGCAGGAGGATCACTGGAGCCCAAGAGTTTGAGACCAGCCTAGGCAACATAACAAGACCCTCTTTCTACAAAAAATTAGCCAGGTGTGATGGTACAAGCCTGTAGTCACAGCTACTTGGGAGGCTGAGGTGGGAGGATCTTTCGAGTGCAGGAGGTCAAGGTTGCAGTGAGCTATGACGGTGCCACTGCACTCCAGCCTGGGTGACAGAACAAGACACTGCTTCCACAAAAAAAAAAAAGAGAGAGAGAAAGCAAGATATCAAAGAGATATTAACCCTCTTAATGTTCATTGCAGCACCATTCACAATAGCTAAGATGTGGAAACAGTCTAAAAAGCTGTCAACAGCTGAATTGATTTACAAAAGTGGTGTATTCAGACAGTGGAATACTATTCAGCCTTTAAAAGAAGGAAATTATTTAATTCACAACAGCATTGATGAACCTTGAGGATGTTATGCTGAGTTAAATGAGCCAGTTATAGAAAGACAAATATTATATGATTCTGCTTATATGAGATATCTATGATAGCCAGATTGACAGAATCAAAGAGTGAATAGTGGTTATGAGAGGCTGGGAGAGGGGGAAATGGGGAGTTACTAGGCCACAGGCATAAAATTGCAGCCAAGAAAGATGAATATGCTCTCACAATCTGCGGCACAACATGGCACTTAGAGCCAATAATGCACATTTAAAAATTTGTTAAAAGGGTAGCTCTCATGGTAAGTGTTGTTACCACAATGTAATAATTTTTAAAAGAATCATCAGATCTCAATAATAAGAAAGCAAACAATCCAACTTTAAAATGGGCAAAAGATTTGAACAGATACTTCACCAAAGAAGGTATAGAGATGGCAAATATGCACATGAAAATATGCACAGAATAATTCATTATTGACACAATGCAAATTAAAACTGCAATATCTTTGTTAGAACACCTACAATTTGAAAAACTGCTGGTGGGAATGTAAAATGGTACAACTACTTTGGAAAACCATTTGGCAGTTTCTTACAAAGTTAGCGGTTAACATACACCCACCATATGACCACCCATTCCATTCCTAGGTATTCACCCAAGATAAATGGAAGCATTAAACTTGTGCAAGAATATTCATAGCAGATTTATATGTTCCCTGAACTGGAAAATAAGTGTCTATTAGCAGGTTAACAGATAAACAAATTGTGGCATAACCATACAATTGAATACTCTTCAGTAATAGAAAGGAATGAGCTCTTCATATGTGTAAAAATGTGGATGATACTCAAAATAATTATTCTGGGTAAAAGAAATCAGACAAAAAAGATTACATGCCGTTTTGTTCAATTTAGATAAAAGTCTAGAACATCTAATGTAATCTACAGAGACAGACAGATTGGTGGCTGCCTGTGGATGGGTTGGGTGGATGGGTGTGGAGGGGCAGGAAGTGAGGATGGGGGAATGAAGAAGAGCGTGAAATAACTCTTGGGGGTGATGGAAATGTTCATTATGTTTATGACAGCAATGGTTTTGCAGGTGTCACAAATGTTAAAACACATCAAACTATGTAATTTAAATATGTGTCACTTATTGTACATCAACTATACATCAGTACATCAACTATATTGTACATCAACTATACATCAATACAGCACTAAAAGTAAGAATTAGGAGACCCTAAGGAAAGAGAAGAAATACTGTAGTGTTTACAACCAGGGAAGCATTACAGTGAAGTCCTGGGCTGACCTCTGGGCATTCGGCCTGGAGGAGGGAGGGTAAAGGGCTCTGAGAAAGAGGTGTCTGGGAAAGGGTAGGCTCCCAGCACCAACAATACAGTTAAGAGACGGAACACTCAAGGATTGTATAAAGGCACATCGCGAAAAGGAGAAGCAATTATAAACTACAAGGGGGGACGTCAACTGAGTATCAGTATGTGCTCCACATAGAAAACCAAACTAAAATTGGACATGATTTTTAAGAGCTGACGGAAAATCTAAAAATATCATCCATTTGGCCTTGATATCAGAACACTTCTCTAACAGTGGCCCACAGGTCCTGATACTGAACCTTTAGCCAAAAAATAAACAAGTAAATAAACCAAACCCATAATTCAAACCTCCATGTGGCCTGGCAGAGAAACATATTTACATAGTTGAGAGAAAGTAAATGCTACTTATTAGTTTTCAACTTTTCGAGACAACCTGTGAGCAAAGCATGAATGACTTGGCTGTAGTTCTGGAAGGCAAACGTTAAGAATCTCAACAAATATCAAAGGAAATTTGTGAAAGCAAGAAGGAAAGGTACAGGAAAGCAGAGGGATGATGTTTTCATTTCACCCAAAGGGAAGTTGAAATACTCAACGAAAGATGATGAACAAGTGATAGGGGTATGTGTGTATCATTTCAAGTCACAAGAGTAACCAACAGCAGAATAATCTTCAAAACAGGAAAGAAGTTTGGAAGGGGCATTTGTGTGCATAAGCAGGAAGGGCTCGCAGAAGACCACTGCTTTTCCTCACAAATCCTTGCAGCCTACGTGAGCCGCTACCATCTGCCTCGTTAGTTTAGGAAAATTAAAATTAAAAGCATCATAAGGTGACCACTCAGACCAGTTACTCTGGTAGCAATGGGGATCTGAAGGATGACAACTATGGAAGACAGTGCTATTGCCATTTCCAAAAAGACTACATTCATTACACTTGGCCCAAGGCAGACCAAGACAGCCAGCCACATGGCAACTTCACATGCCCTCAGTCAGCCAGAGTAGAAGACACTCCTGAAGGCCACACAGGTCATTTCCCCTCTCCTGATGTTGTGTACCTTTGCCCTCACACTATCCCCTAGAGTGGGCCCAGCCCCACCCGCCATATCACTGCCTCCTTATATATGTCCCTAAATCCTGCCTCAACCACAAGTGCTTACCAAGGTGTATGCTTGTTTCCACATTACTGTAGGCATTGCAGACCCCCTCAGTGGTCACTGTCGCCTCCCTGGCCTTCCCACCCCCTTATATCCAGGAGTTCAGTCCAGAGCCCTCTCCCAACCCTTGCCCCAGGCCCTCAAGTGGCGCAGAAAGGCAGCCTCTGCACTAAAGCTTACTGTCTTTTCAGCCTTCTTGACTCACCGCCGCTGGGCCCTCCCCAACCTTGCATCTGGATGCCGGAATGCGTTTCAGGTCCAGCTGCCTGTCATTTAATTTTTGGGGGGGGCATTTGTTCCTTGGCAGTGAAATCGAGTGTCTATAAGCTAAGTAGATTTGGTGGGGAGGGGGAGGGGTTACTTGTTAAAGAAAGTCGTACAAACAAACAACAGAATCTCAGTGTAGTGGTTCTTAAACATCAAACATCTGAGATTAAACAGTTGCAGGGGGGCTATGTTGTTGTTTGGGACAAGAATAGGGTTTTTGTTGTACAAGCCCTTGAGAGAACAGTAAAAGGCTCTATATTTTAGAATTTTGATATAATTGCTCTGTGCCTCCATTAGTTCTGCTGGAAAATTAATAAAAAACAGGATCTCCCTTAAAACCAGATACAACTTCCAAATGGAGGCTTCCTGAACTAAACACATTACCAAAACAATGTTACTGTTGACATTTCCTGATACATCAAATGCCATCCTCTTTTTTTGTCATCTCTTTAAAGTACCTTTTAAAAGCCTATTTTTGTTTTCAAAACCAGAAGCTTAGTTGCTTTTTAAAACCAATTTGCTTATTTAATGACTCCTCTAATTCATCAACATTAGAAACAAATACTTGAAGCTATTTTAAGCTGAGATTTCAGTTGTGCTTGTTTTCGTGTGAGTTTAGCAAACCCATATGGTATGTAATGAAGCTCTTAAGCCAGAAAAGTGACATTTGTGAATGACTATGACTTTTTTAAACGCTGCCGACTTGAAGACACCTCTGCTCTCCTGCTTCTCTTTTCCAGACAAGCTGACATGGAGTCACAGAGTGTTAGTGCTATTGGGAACCACAGACAGCATTAGCTGACGCCTATCCTATGCCTGGCTTAGAAACTGGTAAACAAAAAAGAATATTTTTTTCCCTGTCTTCTGCAGAATCCCAACCCAGGATTATTTGCAGTAATGCATCCTCTGACCTACGCAGAAACGTTGATAGATTACCATCTATGCTCTCACCCCAAGTACAAATTCACCAAAGAGTCTCACCACGGGTCCAGCATTCCTGTCACCCAAAAGCAGTTTCTCCATCACACGGTAATGTCATCACCAGGTTCACTGGCTGAGTGGCCCTGGGCTGCAGGGAGGGCAGGGGGCGAGGACAGGGTCACAGCTGGATTGAGACAAAGGTTTGCCACCACAGCTGCAGAACAAGAATGATAACACTGACCCTTATACTGCCAGCCCTAAAAGGGTACGGGCGGAGACCCCACACTGCCTTGTCCTGACCACACCTGCCTCTCGGGCTCCTGCTGCCCTTTGTCAGCGTTCCTCTGGAAGGCTGCACCTAATGTTCATGTGTTCCTATTTCAACCAGGTAAAAACGGCCACATGGTATGCATGACCCCTTGGTCTGACCTCCTCTCTCTTTGGCCCCAAATGTAAAAACTAGAATGGACAAGGTGGTGGTGTGACACATACAAAGAAGTGGCTGCAAAGAATTACTTCCCACCCCACCCCCCCGGGGAATCACCCTGACCTCCGACATCCCTTGAGAATTATCCTCAGCCTCTTCAAACTGAGTCAACCCTTACCTCGGATTATGTTCTCTCTCCTCACTTCTACCAGCCATACCCTTAACTGCCTCCTCTTCCTGCGTCACCTACTTGCCTTTCTGTTTTATGGACTCTGCGCAGTTACCGATGAGACGCTTTCCCTCATTCCCCTCATTTAACCACCCCTGGGGGGCCTCCAGTCTGCACTGGCACAAAGAACAGATTTGCAGACCTCCCTCCAGTCTAGCCCATTGCTGGCTGCTGCTGCAGTCAGCCCTCCCTCCGGAGAAATCTTCTTTAGGCACGAGTGGATCCTGTCATTTCCAGCTCGGAAACCCTCCGTAGGTCCCTCTGCCTGCCGCAGAAGCTCCAAGCTTCAGCAAAGCACATGGGGATTGCTGTGGGGCTCACAGTGAATAAGCCCCTTTTAAGACTGAAAAATAGTTGACTGAAACAAAAGTCCTTCCGAAACTTTGCCCCACCAAACAGTTGCTTCCCATGTCGCCCGCCTGTGCTGGCTTTTCTTACAGGACATTATTCCCGGAATCATGCACTGGAAAAGCTTCCAGTCCCTGGTTCTCTCCTCCCTGCCGGACCCCTTCAAGATGGAGACCACAAAGAGGTAAGCACACTCGTCCATTTATTCACAAGTATGGGTGCCCCACAGATTACAGAAGCAATGATCCCTGAAAGTTAAATGCCAATAATATGTCAAACCATGCTTCTAAAGCATGAGGGAAGTTTGGTAGGCAGAGAAATGTGATGATGTGTAACGGATTTTTATATTTGGAATTTATCTTAATTGAGATATACTTTTTTGAAAAGTAATGTCCTAGGTGACTAACTGGCAAGGCTTGAGTACAAGTAGACAGCCAATCCATATAATTCAACTGAAATATTCATGGTCAATCTTTTTTAAATTCATAAATTGACGCCTGGGTGACAGAGAGAGACTCCATCTCAAAATTTAAAAAAAAGAAAAATATTATAAATTGCCAAGATTAGCCTTCCACACCCTCTGTATCCAGTTTCAAAGGATCCACAGCCCTCTCGTGCCGCAGGCCGGCATTCACCGTGAGCCCCACGGCCATCCCCATGCAGACACAGCCTTGTTCCAAATACACAGTGAGTACATCAGAATATTGTTGAATGATGAAAGAAGAAATTTAGAGTGACTACATTTTTGCTAATTTGCTTATATCTGTTCAAAACCTTAAGATATCAAACAAGTAGACTGGTGCCTTTTCGTTAGACTCTGCCTGGCCAATCTCTCACTCCTGAGCCCTTGAATTTGCTTCTTCAGTCCACTGTCCTTATAAATACAGCTAAATGAGTGATTGGTGAGCAGACATGCCTAGTGTCCCAAAATGATTATCACCAGCTGTCAAACAAAGTTCCGATCCTGTAATCCAGAATGAGGCCCACCCCAAGGCGGCAGAGGCCTGGCATGCCCCCAAGAGTGGCCAAGAAACCTAAGCTCTGCCACCAACCAAGATCGGCAGGTGATCTTTAGACACCCCCAGCTCCCACTCGTGTAACCTGGATCCTCTGACTCACCAGGGAGGCTACATGACCTCTGGGAGCCTCAGCCATGCCCTTTGGCCAGCTTTTTGGGTCCAGTACTCTTGTCAGTAAGACAAGGAGATTGGACTTGCTGCAAAGGCCCTTCTCAGCACTGACGTTCTCATTTTAGTAGGAGTACAAGAGCTCACCCAACATGCAGCCATCCCATGTACACCACACATCTACCCACCCCTCCCCAGGTATTCAAGGAGATAGTTGGAATCCGGGTTGTGACTCCAGAATACTGAATTTGACTTCCTCCTTCATCCTCTTCATTGAAAGCCTTCATTGGAAAGCTCTTCCTGAACTAAGCCAAATGCAGCTGTCCGTCCGGGCTTTCCCATGTGCCCACCCCTTTGTGTCACTTCCTTCGGGCTTCTCTACTCCTCTCCTTTGCCTGAAGATTAGCATGCTGTCAACAGAAAGCATCCAGCATAGGATTTGGGACATGGCAGGAGCTCAAAAATATGATTCTTTCCAATTATTATACTTCATCCATTCCTCATCCACCCTGTTGCCATCCCAAAATCAGCATCCTTGTTCTACATTTTTAGCATATTTCTAGAATGTCAAATCTCCAGAACTGGGGAGACCAATGGCATCAAAGAGAGAAGGAAAGCTTTGGCGTGGGAGAGACCTGCCTCCATTGTACGCTGGATGTATCACCAGCTCTGTCCTTGGGCGAGCTATGTACTAAAGAAGCCCTTCGAGCAATCGTCTCCTCCTCTTGGAGACAGAGGCAGTGATGGCATCCTCACATTTGTGTGTGTGTGAGGCTGAAAGTGCAATGATCCTGTGAAGCTTCTACCATCATCCCTGGTGCAGGCTTAGTAACTCCTCTCTCTTCTACGCTCCTTTCCCGCCCACTTAGCATCGCAGTCACTCTGTCACCACCAGATGGCGATAGTCCATCACCACGTTAACAGACTGCCTCATTTTGCTGCGAGGTGAGGATACTTCGGAACTGATCTACGCAGTCAGCAAATGGGGTTTGGGGACTGAATAAGAAAAATGAGGAATGCTGAGAAGTGGCGACCTGCTGACCGTGTCCACCGGTCGTCAGCATGTA
Source organism: Cacajao melanocephalus (assembly GCA_963573385.1). Lineage (NCBI taxonomy): Eukaryota > Metazoa > Chordata > Mammalia > Primates > Pitheciidae > Cacajao > Cacajao melanocephalus. The sequence continues at coordinate 30,175 of CAUYLG010020828.1, forward strand.
GGGTTCTTAAGAATCAAGAAAAAGCATCCTATTTTCTTTCCAAAGCAACGTCCTTGGGGTAAAAAAAAAAAAAACAACTCCGGAGGCTGTTCTTTCAACAAGCAGTCAGAATGCAGTTACCTTGGGCTTGAATAACCATGAATTAAACATGAACTCGCCATGAATTAAAGAAAACTCTCGAACCATGAGTTGTTACTTTCAGCTTCTGTGCCTGAGTGCTCTGTTGGACCAGTTTGTTTCAAAATAAACTGCAGTTGCGTAACAGCTCATAAAATCAAGAGAGGATTCTGTGTTTCCTTAGCATGGATTACCACTGGATGTAAGACTGTAGGTCTTGTTTTTATTTCTGAAAACGAGTACAAAATAAGAAGTGTAATTCATTGTTTTAAGTTCTGTCTTAGTTCGTTTGGGCGACTATAATAAAATGCCATAGATATAATTTATGAACAACAGAAATTTATTTCTCTCACAGTTCTGGAGACTTCCCAGTCCAGAAATGGCAGAAACGGGAAGGGAGCTCTTGGGCTTTTTTTTTTTTTTTTTAAGATGAGATATACTATCTTCCACACTGGAGTGCAGTGGCATAATCATAGCTTACTGCAGCTTCAAACTCCTGGGTTCAAATGCTTCTCCTTCCTCAAACTCCCCAGTAGCTCGGATTATAGGTGCGCGTCACTATGCTCGGCTAATTTTGTTTATTGTAGAGATAGGGTTTTGCTACATTGCCCGGGCTGGTGTTCAACTCCTGGCCTCAAGCAATCTTCCCACCTCAGCCTCCCAAAGTGCTGGGATTGCAGAAGTGAGCAATGGCTCCCAGCTTCTCAGGCCTCTTTTATAGGCACTAATGATATTCATGGGGGCTCTACCCTTATGACCTAACCACCTCCCAAAGGCTCCATCTCCAAATACCATCACATTGGGGGTTAGGTTCTTGTTATTTTTAATGTAAATAGGGATAGGGTCTTGCTATGTTGCCTGGGCTGATCTTAAATTCCTGGCCTCAACTGATCCTCCCACCTTGGCCTCCAAAAGTGTTGGGATTACAGGTATGAGCCACTGCACCTGGCCTGGGAGTTATATTTCAACATGAATTTGGGGGCAACACAAAATTCAGCCCATAGCAACTTCCTACAAATGATATGACAACTTTGTAGCCATGTTGCTTGAATAAATTAGCTCCTATTACTTATAAGGTTTCCCTCGTATCTTTGGCCCCTGACAAATGTTTGTTGTCAAACCCTGCAATATACTTATTTAGTGTTTATTTATTCCAAGCCAGTTTTGTATTTGTAATAACTGAAGCAGTTAATTTATTTCTTTGCTCTTCAGTAAATTCAGAGAGAATTTGTTAACTCTCTTTGGACTTCCATAAAATCTGAGCGTCAGTGACAACTGAAGAAATGATCTAATCCAGTAGTTTCCAGGTTTTCTGATTTCATAGATGAGCAAAATGTCCAGAAGAACTTTGGAAACTGCCTTGGGTTTTTCAGGGTTTTACTTTATCAAGTAAAGACATTCAAATTAAACAAAGCAACAGCCGGGCACAGTGGCTCATGCCTATAATCCCAGCACTTTGGGAGGCTGAGGCAGGAGGATCATTTGAGGTCAGGAGTTCAAGACCAGCCTAAGCAACATGGTGAAACCTCATCTCTACTAAAAATACAAAAATTAGCCAGGTATGATTGTGGGCACCTGTAATCCCAGCTACTCAGGAGACTGAGGCAGGAGAATCAATTCAACCCAGGAGGCAGAGGTTGCAGTGAGCAAAGATTATGCCACTGCACTCCAGCCTAGGTAACAAAGTGAGACTCCATCTCAAAAGAAAATAATTAAAAATTTAAAAAATAAATAAAACAAAGCAAAACAAATTTTAAAATGCCCAATCACCATCTACTGTCATCACCGTTTCAATTTTAAATGAATATATTAACACAAAAAAAAAGTGAGAGGAATATGGTCTCAGAATTTTAAAATTGGGTAAGTTTTGCTTCATGAAAAACTCCTGGTTGTTGCCATTCCATTGTCCTAGACCAGCCTGGTCCCTGGCGAGTGGCCCAGACCCTGAACTTGTCAGTCCCTCTTCTTAGTGGGAATTCCCTCTGACCACATACGTTCTAATGTAAAGTTTGGTAGAATTTTCTAATAGAACCTGGATTATCTGTCATGAAGTCAGTTACTAATAGGGCTAAGCTCTGTCTTGGGGCCCAGCTTCCTTTTGATGGAAAATGGGATTAAAGACCAAAATCTGGGTGCTATGTGTACACATTGCTACTGGGGGAATTTTGTTTCTTGGCCTATTCAGCAGACAAAGTCAGGGATACACACAAATACACACACACACACACACACACACACACAGAGTGTACACACAGAGATATATGCAGCGTACATATATATGTAATGTATATGCATATAAACACACATATGCATATCCATATTTTAGAAATCATGAATTCACACCAGTACCTACAGTTCCAGTTCATATCCATGGAGTTATTGCTTCCTTTCTACCATTCCACATTTGTATGTCCCTTCTTCCACTGTGAGAACCCTGGCTTCTAATACATTTACTTACTCAATTTTATAATACATCAAAAATCACTTCAGAATTGATTGATCCATAACCACCTTTATTAAACATGCAAAATAAGTTCGATTTGTTTTCAGGTCTCCCCTACCCACCTTCCACCCAAGTCTGTAGGTATGTAGTCAAATGCTGTAAGTTACTGGGTGATTTCTTTTCCTTTTCTCTTTTCTCATTCCTTTAGCTTTCTCTCTCTCTCTCTCTCTCTCTCTCTCTCTCTCTTTCTCTCTCTCTCTTTCTCTCTCTCTCTCTCTCTTTCTCTCTCTCTCTCTCTCTGTCGTCTTTCTTTCCTTTCAATGTGGTTATGGAATTTCTGTGAAATATTATTATTTATTTCAGTTTGTTTTCAGTCTTTGTTATTTCACTTTCTTATTGATTTAATTTTATTTTTTCAATATGTTGGACATTAACATGTTTTCCAAACTCAGAACTACATAAAACTCGTACTCAGGGAAGTGTCACTCCCTCCAGGCCCTGGCAGGTAGCCAGCTTGGTCTTCTAACATATCCTTCCTGTGTTTCTCTTTGTGATGGTAAGCAGAATTTTCTTTTTCTTATTTTCCCTTCTTTCTTATAAAAACAGTGGCATTCTAGATATGCTTTTCTGCATTTTTTCCACTTAATAATATCTCCAGAAAGTCACTATATATCAGCTCACAGATGCTTTCCTCATTCTTTTCCCATTAGTCAGAACCATGGTGCTATCATTTTTTTTTCAGCCAGTCTTCATACTTGGCAAGCAGGTGCATTTTTGCACAATAACAAAACAAAGATAAGAATCTTATCTCAAAGACATATGTGCACACAGAAAGGAGCTGTCAGTTAATCCCTGCTTTCGATTCCTGCCTCCTGCCCTACCTTCAGCCTCAGCCTTTCCAGCATCTGTGAGGAGGTCTGTTTCCTTCCAAATGTACTCCAGGCTCTGTCATTCTTCACTGTTTTTCATGAGACAGCATTCTCCAGGTTTCTAGAAATGTAGTCCAGAAAATGATTGAAAACTTTTATCCACTGATGTCTTTTCTCCTGTTCTCTCTGCTGATGTATGTTCAGTTTTTATTCCTTCTATGAAATGTGTGTATGGAAGGAGTCGAGACCCCAGAAAAAGTGCTCATTCAATCCACTTGAAACGAAAGTCTGCTACCAAGTTTTAAAATAACAATGTATTTTTTCACCCCACCTCAATTCCTTTAACATTCTCAATATCCAGGAATTTTTAAATAAAGCTCTAAAGTTACAATACTGAACAATGCATAGGGAGGTGGGGAGGAAGATATGAAATGGAATAGAATGTCTAAGAAGGAATATAAAGGAGGGAGGAGAATACTAGGACCAAGAGTAACTATCTGTATTAGCCTGTCCTTGCATTGCTGTAAAGAAATACCTGAGACTGAGTAATTTATTTAAAAAAAAAAAAGAGGTTTAATTGGCTCACAGTTCCATAGGCTGTACAGGAAGCATGGTGGCTTCTGCCTGGCTTCTGGGGAGGCCTCAGGAAACTTACAATTGTGGCGGAAGGCAAAGCGGGAGCCAGCACCTCACATGGTCAGAGCCAAAGGAACAGTGCAGGGGAGGTGCCTCACACTTTTAAACAGCCAGGTCTCAGGATAACTCACTCACTCACTGTCATGAGAACAGCACCGAGGGAATGGTGCTAGCCCATTCCCCGGACACTCCAGCCCCATGATCCATTCACCTCCCACCAGGCCCCATCTCCAACACTGGGGATTACCATTCAACATGAGATTTGGTGAGATCACAGATCCGAACCATATCAGTGTCTAACTACACCCACCCCAGAAAATAATACAATTTTAGACACTACAAACTGAAAAATTCAATGATTCTCTTTTTAAACCCCAGGAAATGTCATACTTGGCAGCATTCTCCCAGGTTTGACTGGGGCCTACTGCATCCCCTGCCTTTGCCTCTGGAAACTATAAATGACTTTTCAAGAGTAAGGGAGGACGGGGTAGTAGAGGCCTCACCAGTGGTAAAATAAAAATGCTTTAGAAAATGATGTAAAGACCACAGGACTTCCATATGACTCTTTATCTTTGACTACTTGTGTGGTTTTTCCACAGCTGCGACTCCTTCAATTCATTTATGCTTCCGATAGAAGTCCCTGCCGTTCTGGATGCCTTACCAGAAGAAGACAGACTAGAAACAGTTGAACGGTATTTTTCTTTTACCTTTATCCTCTAATGTGGTCTGTTTTTCAAAAATACGTGAGGTACCGTAAAGAACTTCAGAAGAGCTCAGAGTTCCCGAGCTTGTGACTCAAATGAGAAGATCAAGCTAACGCCCATTCATACCACCACCCAGGTAAGATGTTAAATTCGTGGTGGAGAATGGACAGTCTCTAAACTCTACGACCTACTCATCTTTAGCTGTTCCAGGAGCTCAAGGGAGAGGCGATCTGAGGTGGTGCCAGATGGCCTTGGAAGGCTTCAGTGGTCACATGGATTTGGGTTAGAATGTGAAAGATGGGTAGGACTTAGATGGGCATAAAGAAATCCAAGTCCAGCAGCAAGGGCGCAGTGGCTCATGGCTGTAATCCCAGGACTTTGAGAGGCTGAGTAGGGTGGATCACGAGGTCAGGAGTTTGAGACCAGCCTGGCCAACACAGTGAAACCCTGTCTCTACTAAAAATACAAAAATAAGCTGGGTGTGATGGCCTGAGCCTGTAGTCCCAGCTACTTGGGAGGCTGACGCAGGAGAATCACTTGAACCTGGGAAGCGGAGGTTGCAGTGAGCCGAGACCATGCCATCGCACTCCAGCCTGGGTAACAGAGTGAAACTCAGTCTCAAAAAAAAAACAAGTCCAGAAGCAAGGCACTGACATTTTATTTTACTGATCAGCATCCAACAGCCAATGAAAATGGTCTTGAATCTCCTATCACTATGCTCATTTAGACCTGATGGCTACAGACCCAGCAGCAGAGCTACAAATGGGAAACCTGAGCTAAGCAGAGCCCATGCCCTTGTCTCAGGGCAGCTTCTCCACCGTGAGCATCACAGCATTTGCATTTGCATGTCCAGCTCACACGTGTCTCCGGCTGGCTCACCTGGCATTGCCCCACTTGCAAATGCCTCTAGATCTGAGTCATTACTTTCTCCTTTTTAAAAATATACTTTGCTACTTATTATATCACCACATAATTCAGGAAGAAAATTCGAAGTTCCATATGTTTTAAAGCAGATACTTTCTACCAGGCAAAAGTAAAATTCATTTAAGTTTTCTAGTTTAATTAACGAACATAGAATAAAGTTGTATACAAACTCATCTCTCATTAAAATTAGATTCCATTAGAAGATTATAGAGCACCTGAGATGTTGTATAGAATAGCGTGATGAAGGGCTAGGCAGTGGGTTCAACACCATCCTCCCCCCATCGCCACTCACTGACAGTACACCTTGGGCAAGTGCCTTCCGCTCAGTGCCCCAGTGTCCTCAATATTTCTGATATTTTTTAATTTCTTTAGCTTTGGGCTTTGTTTCTATTCAAGTACCTCTGAATATTTGAGGACAAAATGGAATGATCCCAGGACCCATCTCATGGGTGGCTATGCAAAGCAAATGAATTAATACATGTCAAATGTTTAGTTCAGTGCCTCACACATAGTAAGGTTTTGATAATTAGACAGGCTACCATTAATGACCCTGGTATTCCAAACCCCTAGCCCAGTATCTGACACTTGGTAGGCAAGCAACAGCTCACTTTAGAATAAAGTTGGACCAAAATAGCAGATGAAGAGGTATTCGTGTCCCAAGAGGTTTTCCTCCATCCAGTGTTATATCTCAAGTGTAAAAGATAAATAAATATTTCTTATATTTTTAAATTTTGATTTTTCATGTCTCTGGGAGTGTAAAGGAATATTTGGATTTGCTGCTGTATCTGTGACAGCAGAGTTGGGGAACAGCACAAAGAAGGCCACCAGCCTTGCATGACAAGGGCTCCAGCACATTAGAAAGACTCGGTCCCGGAGTTCCTCCCTACCCACTATTTCCTGAACTCCTATTACTGAAGACCCATTTCTTTAGCTTTGGGCTTTGTTTCTATTCAAGTACCTCTGGGGAGGGAACATTTTGAGTCTCCCCTGTAACTCAGTATAAATTCACCAGAGCCTTTTGAGAGTTCAGGTGGAGGGGCAGTGGCAGGAGAGGTGCCGGGAATGAGAAGACTCCTGGTCCAGTGGGGAGGCCCTAGAAAACACGAAGAGGGGACGGGTGAAAAGCTGCAAACACAAACGGCCAGCTAAGCTGCTTTACCAAAAGCCAGATGCTCCCTCGTGCTTCTGTTTGACTGGTGTGAAGTACTGGCATGAAAGTTCTGGACTCTGATCACTGTTCAGGCCAAGTGCCCAGCCCTGTGCCTGCCTGATCATCCTGCATTTGGTTCTGACTCCTGTGCCGGTTGCAGTTACCTGGGATTGCATTGCCTTGAAGTGAGTGGAGGAAGTGTTCTGAACTATAGCCATATTTCTGTGGCGAGATGGATGTGTTCATTTTTATTTGAGATGTGGCTCATGAATGAATTGTGCCTATACATGGTCTTTGCTTTCTGACTTTGCAAATGAAGCTCTCCGTATTTAACTCCTGTCACTTATCAAAATATTATAGAAACTACAGATGGTACCTGGTTTAATTTATGATATTTCAACTTTACAGTAGCATGAAAGTGACTCTCATTCAGTATACTCCTCGACTTATGATGGGGTTCTGTCCAGATAAACCCATTATGAGTTGAAAATATCATGAGTCAAAAATGCACTTTCAACTCGTGATATTTTCAACTTATGATGGGTCCAATGAGACCTAACCTCATGGTAAGTCAAGGAGCATCCATATTTATCAATACATTTTTCTGACTGTTTCTTTGACATCTGCAAAGGGTCTTAGGTCTAGTTTAGTGAGACAGAGCACAAGGACAGTAAGTCAGGCAAAGCAGATGTATGACTCACAGATAGGCAGCAAGAATAAACAGAAGCCTAGGATCCAGGGTGAGCCCATCCACCGAGGCTTAGGAAAGGTGCCCAGGACAGATGCAGTCTCATCTGCATGTGTCCCACATTGCATCACAGCTGAGGGACCCCAAAAGTGCTTTACTTTGGGTTTTATTCCCTGAGTGTCCCAGGGATCGCTGAGCTTAAGCATTGCAGAACATTCTGTTCTGGGAGGAACAAGGACACAGCCCCATCATTTATCTCAGGATGTTGCATTCTTGGTACATTCTGTTCAAGAATTGCAAGCCAAAGGGGGAACAGCTGGGTTGACCAAGGCCATCTGAGGACCTGACCTCCCATAGCAACCCTGCCAATCTCCGTTCCTTACCTCCATTGTTGAAAAATGTTTTCATTCTTAACATATCCAAACTTTTGCATTCTAAATTACACCGTAAGCTTTGATAAAGCAAAGAAATCCTGATAACTCAAGCACTGATAGCAAGTTATCACTGTCATGGTCAGACTAGGATCACTGCCAGCCTGCTTGTGATTGCAGGAAATGGTTTATTACACACCAGAATATGGCCTCTTTCATACCAAATATACTCGAAAATAACTATTTGTTGATTACTATTTCTATTTTTTCTTTTATAAACACATACTATATTGATAGTTTAAGTACATTTTTACAGGTAAGTAATCAATTAGTGGAATCTCAAATATGTGAGGCAAATAAGATCTGCTCACATGCAGTGATACTTGACAGCACTTGAGCTTCTAAACCTTGGACTCTAGATCTGAAAAGGAATGTTGATGTGCCATCTACTCAAATCACTGCATGTTGGCATTTCTTGAGAGTGCTGCAGCCAGGGTGGGGTGATCCACATTTGCTTCAGCTTCTTTCTGGTCAGGCCCGCTGGGGAGATGTTCAGCAGATCCAAACATACGCAGCTCCTCTATTCAGCACTGATATGCACACTATTGTGACTCAATTTCCTCATCTTTGAAATGGGAATAGTTGTGCCTACTTCATAGAGGGTTGTCAGAATTAAAGGAGATGCTGATGCTGATGAAGAGAACAGTAATTATAATAACTAACACTCACTGAACATTAAATGTGTGCCAGGGAGTACTTTGCAAACAGTCTCATTTAATCCTTATGATGAGGTCTTATTATTATGCCCACCTTTGAGATAAGGAAACTGCTAATAGGAAGATAATGTTTGCAAGGCACCAGCGTAGTGATTTTCATACAGCAGCTACTCAGTAAATATTAGCTTTCAATCTAATGAGGCTAGAACAACGTTTGCAGATTTCAAGGGTATTTTTCTTAAAAGAAAATTGCCATGCCCACCTCTTTTTACATATATCACTGCTGAGTGAAGTGCCCCTGTTTGTAATTCCAGACTTTGAAGCATTTTTGTTGATCTTGGAAGCATTTCTCTAATTGAGTGTGGTGGAGATGGGTGCTGTCAAAAAATTTGTTTTCCTGTTCTTCTAAAGTCCTAGAATCATTGAAACCAGAGGTTAAGTTTCCCAGCCTTCCTTGCAGTTAAGTTGTCCATTTTATTAAGTCTTTGCCAATGGAATGTTAGCAGACAAGATATAGTCCACTACTGTGGTCAGTTCTTAACAGAGTGGGTATGTCTCCTGCACACCCTCCCTCCCGCTTTGCTCCAGCGGAAACCCAAACATGCAGTGGCCCAGCTTGAACCATCAAACAACAAAGCTCTAGACCAGAGGTCAGCAAACTATGGCTCAGAGCCAAACGTGGCCAACCACCTATGTTTATAAATAAAGTATTATTGCAACACAACCACACCCATTCACTTATGTGTTTTTCTATCATTCCTCTCTTGCTACAACAGCAACACAAAAAAATTGTGTAGTTGTAACAAAGACCATAGGACCCATAAAGTCGATAGAAAAAGTTTACTAACTTCTGCTCTAAGGGATAGCAGACCACAAAAAGATTGAAAAAAAAAAAAAACTAGACTATTTAGAACATATTGTTTAATTTTAAAGCCATTGTGGGCTTTCTAGTTATCTTCTTTGCTAATGATTTCTATTCTAATTCCATTGTGGTCGGAGAACATATTCTGAATAATTTCAGTCTTTTGAAATCTTTCAGGCTTTCTTTTACAGCCCAATGTATGGTCAATTTTGGTAAATGCTCCATGTGCACTGGAAAAGAATATGAATTCTGTAACCCCCATTTTTTAAATTACTATTTATTCTCTGGTTATAAATAGCTACCATTGCGCCTACCATTGTTTGTTGGTGGAAAGCAATTTATCAGCCTTATGCTTCTTTTAATGTAAACAACAAAAGTAGATGGAACTAAACTTGAATACCACAAGAATTGTGTAACTCCTAAATGATCCCAATATTTCATTCTATTTTTACATTGGGAAGGAAAATCAGGTCCCACTAAACATCTTATTACTTTGCAGTGAGCTCTGTGAGCAAAATATAGAAGTTATGTTGACTCCAGAAATGATCAAAGTGGAATTTCCTATGTTGAACTACAAGGACATCAGGAAGGAGAAGTAAGTGGATGCTTTTATGCTTTATTAAAAGGTAACCTCGGATGAAATTTGTTGTGCATAAAGTACAAAATTATCATGTTGTCTGAGTCTAAATAGCTCAATCTTTGAAAGAGATGCATTTCTGGTGCTTCATATATTTAGATGTGTATTTTATTTTAGGCACAATTACACTCCCTGAAATCCTGTTAGCAAGGAAGCCTTTAAAAACTGAAATCGATTTTTCCATGTGCTTATCAAACAATTTCAGGGATATGTTTGTTTCTTATCAATAACTGATTGAGTTTCATTCAGTATAAGGAACTGGCCCTGAAGCCAGACCATCTGTAGCTGCACTGTTTATCACATATAAAATCTCAAGCCAAGTTATTGTCCTTATCAACTCTGGGCCTCAGTTTCCTCATCTGTAGCATGCAGAAAATAAAATCTCCTTGTCATAGGGCAAATGTAAAAATTAAATGAGATGCCAACCATGGAAACATGAAGCCAGTTGCCTGATGTGAACTAGAGCTCAGTAAATGTTCTCTCCTCCTCTCCATGAGGGGCTAACGAGCCAAGCAAGCATCATCCTTTGAAAAATTGGTTTCAAAAACACAGTAAGAAGCATATAAAATGTGTTCATCTTCTAGTGAAAGAAATACAAACTAAAACAAAAAAATGGTTTTGAAGAATACTTTTTAATGTAAATAATCACCTATAGTTCATATGTTTATAACTTTGAAATTCCATGTGTAAACTTTGTTTTTATTCTTTTTCTTTGAAAAATGTCCTTATATTATTTTAAAAATTAGAAACAATCCTACTACCCAAAGGTAGTAACATACATTTTGATGTATGGTCTTCCAAAAATATAGATATGTATTTATATGTATATATTATATTATGTATGTATTTATATTTTTAACCATGTATATGGTTTAAATATATTATATAGTTAAGTATATAAAAATATATTTATAATATTAAATATATATAGTTAAATATATTTTTTCCATATATATGGAAATCATCATACATGGTTGAAAATATAAATACATATGGTTTTAACAAAATTCAATCATATTATACATATTGTTTTCTCTTCTGCACTTTTATTTAACAATTTATCATAAGTACATATTATAAATATACATATAAATTATTATGTTTCCCTGAGTGGATGTACCATAATTTATTTAACCAAGAATCTGCCGATGAGCATGTAAACTCTTTGCAGTGTTTTCTGTTATCAATAGTGCTGCAACAAACATCCTTGTGCCGTAATTCCTTGAAAACTTACCAGACTGTTTTCTCAGGATGAATTCTAGATCAACGCACATTTTAAAGTTTTCATATATATATGGCTCAATAACCATCCAGACAGTGTGTTACTATCTCTTCTACTAGTAGAGGTTAGAACCGCCTGCATTCAAATGCCCTGGACAACATAGAATGGTGTCATATTTATTTTCATCTTTATCAGTGAGACAGAACTTTTTTTTTAAATATGTATATTTGATTGCACTTTAGGTTCTGGGGTACATGTGCAGAACATGCAGGACTGTTGCACAAGTACATACATGGCAATGTGGTTTGCTGCCTCCATCCCCATCACCTATATCAGGCATTTCTCCCCATGTCATTCTTCCCTAACTCCCTTCCCCTCACTGTCCCTCCCCTAGTCCCCCCCAACAGACCCCAGTGTGTGATGCTCCCCTCCCTGTGTCCATGTATTCTTATTGTTCAACACCCACCTATGAGTGAGAACATGCGGTGTTTGATTTTCTGTTCTTGTGTCAGTTTGCTGAGAATGATGGTTTCCAGGTTCATCCATGTCCCTACAAAGACACGAACTCGTCGTTTTTTATGGCCACAGTATTCCATGGTGTATATGTGCCACATTTTCCTTGTCCAGTCTATCATTGATGGGCATTTAGGTTGGTTCCAGGTCTTTGCTATTGTAAACAGTGCCACAATGAACATATATGTGCATGTGTCTTTATAATAGAACGATTTATAATCCTTTGGATATATACCCAGTAATGGGAATGCTGGGTCAAATGGAATTTCTATTTCTAGGT